>LPNX010594321.1:0-104803 GCA_001517045.1 Pseudotsuga menziesii | reverse complement strand
GTGGTGATACTATCTTAGAGGAAGTTGAGGGGTTTTCTCCATTTATGGTTTCCCCTCCTAAAATATTTGTGTCTCTTGTCTCTTGTGATGTGCTTATGTAAATGCTGTGCTTGTTATTCTCTCAGTGAAAAGATCTTGTTATAATGCTAGCTTAAATGTTGAAAAACTAACAGAAGATACAATATTGATGAATCCTGTGTCCAAAAATCAGACTCATATTCATTGTAATCCAGGAGATATGATCTCTCCAAGTTAGGGTTCCAACCTCTTCTAGAATTCATCCCTAAACAGGACATCAGGGGAGATCTGCAATATATTGAGCTACAAAGGTCCAAATGGAATTCTTGAAGATGTTACAGAAAGGAAACAGACTTTAATTTTGGTGATCCAAATATCAGACTCAGGATATGAACTAGTGACACGTGGCATGCCGTACAACTTCTCTATTCTGAACAGTCCTGTAACAGGTCACCTTGGGAAAAGGATCATAAATCCAAAATGGTGAAACCAATTTTGATGAAACCTATGGTGTTGGATCAGGGACATGCGAGGTTACCTCAATACGAAATTTCAGACACAGAGGATCCGTAATTGCGGAGATATCACAGAAACAGTAACAGGCATTTCTGCAGAAGAAATCAGAAAATTAGGGCTTCCTTTTTTGGGAGCTTCCTTCCACTGTTTTCAGAAAAGAAGTACATTGGACAGCTCCATTTGAAGATATCTATCTGTTTGTCCAATTAGATCTGAAAGTTTCCAAATTTTGAAAATTAGGGTTTCTACGACAAACCCTAGATCAGCGAACTCCGGGACAAGGACGGACACCTCAAATCGATAAGATCTAATCTTTTGTATTTCCATTTGAGGTTCTTATTTGAAAGATGTCTCATCATACCAAGCTTGATGAAAATATTGAGGGAGCTGATAAATTCCAAGCTTGGAAGTATAGGATCTCCCTGGTCCTGGAAGAGAATGAATTAGACTCCTACATTCATGAGGAGGTTCCAGTTCCAGAGGGAGATGAGGCAAAAGCCTTGCATAAGAAGAAGATGGTTATGGAAAACAGGATCATTGCTGATTCTATCAAGGATCATCTTATCCCACAGGTGTCCTCTCTCAAGAAACCTAAAGCTATGTTTGATGCCCTAACCAAAATGTTTGAAGAAAAGAACATCAATCGGAAGATGACCCTGAGGAACCAGCTAAAGAATGTGAAGATTCAGAATGCAGAAACCATCCAGTCATACTTCACAAGAGTTTCTCAAATCAAAGAGAAACTAGAAGTTGTTGATGAAGAAGTGGAGAACACTGAGATTGTGATGACTACCTTGAATGGCCTCCCTAGGTCATGGGATGCTTTTATCCAAGGAATTTGTGCGAGAAAGAAGCTGATAAAATTCAGCAGACTATGGGAAGAATGTTCTCAAGAAGAAGCACGGATAGCAGCTCGAGAAGGGAAGATGGGAAGTGAAGACCAAGCTCTTATAGTTGATTCCAAGAAGGGAAGAAGAAAACCTCATTACTCGAAAGGTAAGGATCCTCATCATAAAGACAACTTTAGAAGAGATTTATCTAAAATAAGATGTTATACATGTGATGAAAGAGGACACTTTGCAAAAGACTTCCCTAAGAACAAGGGCCACTCTCATAAGAAGAAAGAATACAAAAGAAAACATCATGCTCATGATGCAGAGGATGATGAACCAACCAAGAAGAAATCCAGATATGAAAGTGAAGATTCTTCAAGGGAGGATAAATATGTTCTGATATCAGCCCTCACAGGTAACATTACTCATGGTAGTGATGATTGGCTTATAGACAGTGGGGCCTCCAAACATATGACGGGATTCAAGGAATCTTTTGTAATACTGTCAGAACATGAATCACCTCACAAGGTGAAACTAGGAGATGACTACCAATATCCAATAAAAGGTAGTGGGGAATCTTCATACAAGCTAGACTCTGGTAAGTCTCTAACAATGAAAGAAGTATTGTTTTTTCTAGGACTTAATAAGAACCTTCTATCCATTTCAGCCTTGGATGCAAAAGTAATGCACGTTGCATTCATCGATGGTCAAGTCATCATGTGGCCAAAAGGAAAGAAAATTGATGATGCGGTAGTGATTGGAGAACAAGAAGGAGGCTTGTACAAATTGAAGGGTCATCCAGAACAAGCCTTGATCCATGATATGGTAGAGCCAAATGAGCTTTGGCATAGAAGGCTTGCACATGTGCACTACAGAGCACTACCTATTGCAAGCAAAGCTGTTGAAGAACTTCCAGAATTCCAAGCAAAGCATGATGGAGTTTGCAAAGGATGTGCGAAAGGGAAGAATACAAAGAAGACATTTCCTAGCAGTGAAAGCAAAGCCAAAGGAATTCTAGAAATCATCCACTCCGATGTATGCAGTCCAATGTCATCAAACTCACTAAGTGGGTATGCATACTATGTTTCTTTTATTGATGATTTTTCTAGAAAGACATGGATTTACTTTATGAAAAACAAAGATGAAGTATTCAGCAATCTCAAGGAATTCAAAGCCTTGATCGAGAACCATACTGAAAGGAAGATCAAGACCATTCGATCAGATAATGGTGGAGAATTCACTTCGAATGAATTCAAAGAGCTATGCAAAGAAGCAGGGATTAAGAGGGAGTTGTGAACTCCTTATAATCCTCAACAGAATGGGGTTGCAGAATGGAAAAATAGAACTATCATGGAAGCTGCAAGAGCTATGCTTCATGATCAAGATCTACCTATGCATCTTTGGGCTGAAGCTGCTAGAACAACAGTGTATGTATAGAACCATACTCCACATAGAGTACTCGAGAACAAGACTCTTGAAGAAGTATTCTTCGGCAAGAAACCAGAATTCAGCCATCTCAGAATATTTGGTTGTGCCGTGTACATACATATTCCAAAAGAGAAGAGAACAAAACTAGATCCTTTAGGAAAGAAGGGCATATTTGTAAGTTACTCTGAAAGATCGAAGGCTTACAGAATCTACTTTCCAGGATACAAGAAGATTGACGTCAGTAGGGATGTAACATTTGATGAAGACACAGCCTACAACAAATCCAGAAAGAGACCTACTGAAGAACCTGAAGAAGCAGAAACAGAAGCACCCAGGATCCGTGATACAATCATGAATGAAGAAGCTCAAGAAGAAGATCGAGAGTTCGAGGAACCACTAAGACCTGTAGATCCACCTCTGGAGAAAAACACTCACAAGAGGAAACCTGCTTGGGTATGTGAACTTATCCAAGGTGCGGAAAGATATGGAGCTCCAGAAGAGAACCACAGGGAAAGAAAGAGGACAAGATCAAATTCTGGGTATGTAGCTTTATTATGTGATTTCATTGATAAAGAACCTTCGAGTTATGAAGAAGCGGCAGAACAGAAAGAATGGAAGGATGCGATGATCGAAGAATATCAATCGATCATGAAAAATGATGTTTGGGATATTGTCCCAAGACCAAAAGGGAAGTCAGTTGTCACTTCCAAATGGATCTACAAGATCAAGCATGCTGCAGACGGTAGCATTGAAAATTATAAGGAAATATTTGTAGCTCGAGGATTCTCTCAGAAAGAGGGAGTAGACTATGAAGAAACCTTTGCACCTGTAGCCAGATACACTTCCATCAGATCAGTACTTGCTCTGGCTACAATGATGAAATGGAAGATACACCAGATGGATGTCAAGACCACATTCTTGAATGGTGTAGTAGAAGAAGAAGTATAGGTAGAACAGCCACTTGGTTTTGAGACACATGACAGAGAGTCTCATGTATGCAGATTGAAGAAAGCCCTGTACGGTTTGAAACAGGCACCCAGGACCTGGTACAGTAGAATTGACAGCTTTCTATCCAGTTTGGGATTTACCAAGAGTAAAGCAGATTCCAACCTTTACTACAAGGTTGAAGAAGGCAATCCTGTGATGCTCCTACTGTATGTAGATGATCTATTTGTGACAGGTACAGATGGGTTGATTGCTGATACGAAGAGAAAGCTTGCTGCTGAGTTTGAGATGAACGACTTGGGGATGATGCATTACTTTCTAGGTATGGAGGTGTGGCAGAGTACAGATGGAATCTTCCTTGGACAAGGGAAGTATGCAGTAGAGATCCTGAAGAGGTTTGGGATGATGGAATGCAAGACTATGGCCACACCTATGGCATCAAACCTGAAGCTATTGAGTGATGCTTCATCAGAATCGGTTGATGCTACGATGTATCGTCAGATGATTGGGTCATTGATGTACCTGATGAACACGAGACCAGACATTTGCTTTGCTGTGAACACCTTGAGTCAGTACTTGACAGATCCGAGAAGTGTTCACTTGATTGCTGCTAAGCATATTCTGAGGTATCTGAAGGGTACAATTGATTATGGGCTCAAGTACGATGCGAATCAGAAGATTAACCTGGAGGGTTATGTTGATTCAGATTGGGCAGGCAGTGTCGTCGACAGGAAGAGTACTTTGAGATGTTGCTTCAGTATGGTATCAGGTGTGATCTCTTGGTTTAGCAGGAAGCAATCATGTGTGGCACTGAGTACAGCTGAAGCAGAGTATGTCGCAGCTTCTTCAGCTAGTTGTGAGGCAGTATGGCTATGGAAGCTACTGTCTGATATATTTGATCTCCAATTAGATGCTACTTGTATACATTGTAACAACCAGAGTTGCGTGAAGTTGTTAGATAATCCAGTGTTTCATGACAGGTCGAAGCATATCAAGATCAAGTATCACTATATCAGGGATATGGTGCAGAGAGGAGCGGTGAAGCTCCTGTATGTTGCGACGAAGGAACAGATAGCTGATATATTGACTAAGCCACTGGCTAGGCTGAAGTTCGAGTACTTTAGAGAGAGACTTGGTGTTCTCCAGATCGAGGCTTCCTCCCAGATACAGTGATGAGACCCTTAGCCATTCTGACATGGTGAGAGGATTGATTCCTTCCATGGTCAGATGTAAGGGCTGATCCATTCTGACATGGTGAGAGGATTGGTTCCTTCCATGGTCAGATGTAAGGGCTGAACCATTCTGCTCATGGCTAAAGGATTAAGTTCCTTCCATGTCAGATGTGAGTGTTGGCCATTCCAACGAGCAGGTCGGATGTAAGGGAAACTGCCATTCTCTAGGAGAATGGAGGCGCCTGGTCAGTTACCAGGTAGCTCAGTCGAGGAGGACTAGGGGCCATTCATATATGATTGTTGGGATGTGTTCCCCTCATGATCAGATATGAGTGCATGCCCTTCCATCATTGTGAGCAGGATGTGTTCCCGCCTAGATGGATGTAAGTGCTGAGCCTTGTCACAGATGATAGTAGGTGTGTCCTATCATGCTGGTGACTGTAAGTGCTGTGCCATTTCACAAATGATAGTAGGTGTGTCCTATCATGTTGGTGACTGTAAGTGCAGTGCCTTTTCACAGATGGTATTAGGTGTGTCCTACCATGCTGGTGATTGTAAGTGCAGAGCCTTTTCACAGATGGTAGTAGGTGTGTCCTACCATGCTGGTGATTGTAAGTGCTGAGCCTTTCCACAGATGGTAGTAGGTGTGTCCTACCATGCTGGTGGATGTGAGCGCTATGCCTTTCCACAGATGATAGTAGGTGTGTCCTATCATGCTGGTGGTTGTAAGTGCTGAGCCATTTCACAGATGATAGTAGGTGTGTCCTATCATGCTGGTGAATGTGAGTGCTGGGCCTTTCTGATGGGATTGTAGTTTACTACATGATCAGATGTGAGTGTTGGGCGTGCCTTTCTAATGAGTAGGTCAGATATAAGTGCTGGGAGAATACCTACATGAGGGTAGGCCTACAACCAGCATGAAAAAGGGCTGGCTTTGTAGAACTTCCTATGATAAGAAGAATCATGAGATAGCACCAGTGTTGATCCAGATCGAGTGATCATCTAGATCCAGTAATGATGATCCAGCAGTAGTGATCTAGATCGAGTGATGATTCAGATCTAGTCCAGTGAAGATGATCCAGATCTAATGATGACTTGAATACGAAGATGACTTGAAGACGAGATGACCCAGCTGATATAGAGAAGAAGACCAGTGCTGAAAATTGTGTCGAAAGAATACCTTCCTAGTTAAGAGGGAGTGTTGATGTATATGTAACTTCAGAATGTATTCTTCTATGTATCTTATGTATTGTAACCCGATGTTTATTCCGGGATGTTTCTATTATGTATTTGAGTCATGTGGCCATGCCCCGATGTTTCGATCGGGAGGATTAATAATGTAATCAAGTCATATCAAGTCATTAGGTAAGTCCCCACAGTTTCGGGGCACTTGAGTTATTATACACTAATTAAGGTGTAGGCTCGAGTAGTAATTATTAGGTTGAGCCTACGTGTGAAAAGGCAATTCAAGTGAATGGATGAATATAAATAGAGAGTGAGAGTCTCTCTATTTATCACATTGTGGAAATACTTCACTTGCTCTCCCAAGTGTGGCGCACTACTGAAGAAGGAAATTTTGGGACTAGACAGAAGACAGAAGACTACTGCTGTTTTGGGAGATCTCTTACTGTTTTGGTGTTGATTCTATCTTAGAGGAAGTTGCAGGTTTTTCTCCTTTATGGTTTCCCCGAGGAAAACTCTTTGTGTCTCTTGTCTCTTGTGATGTGCTTATTTTTTATTCCTGTACTTGTTATCCTCTCAGTGAAAATATCCTAAGATCTTAATGCTAGCTTAATGTGATGAAAAACTAACAGATCTATTATTTCATCTATATGGTTTGACAAGTCCAAACCACGTATGGACCAAACTTGAGTCTCTTTTTGGATTTCAAGATGAGGTAAGAGTGCATCAGTTGGAGATTGAATTAATCTGAATGAGTCCAAGCATTTTTTTATTCTATTGAGGTTTCTTTACCAAATTCAAGTCACTATTAATAATTCTCAAACATTGTGGGACTTAGAATTAATATTATCAATTAATCCTTTCCATTCTTTCAAAATTGGGTCATGAATACTCATTCTTTGTGTCTACTTTTCATGTTACTAGGCTCGTTATTTCTAATTATAAAATGCCTTCTTTGTGCACTTTCTTTGATTCACTACCAAAGGAGAAAGATAAATTGAGAAAGATAGGTTCTCTTATATATTCCAAGGGAGAGGATCATGCTCTCATAGTTCAATAAAGAAATAATTCCAAATCCAAATCAAATCAAATTATGAAGGATAAGTATCCAAAGTCAGAAATTGAAGATAAAAGTTCGAATCGTACTTATGAAGATTTAGTGAAAAGTGTTAAGAGTGGAATGCAAAATAAAAGAGTGCAATACTATGTGGACTCACTGATGTTGACTTCACTAAGTTTATGCAGTGCACTACAACAAAATATATATGGGACAAACTAACGAGAATTTATGAAGGGGATGAAAAGGCTAATAAGGTCAATATGTAAACCTTATATGCACGATTTGAAATGTTCAAGATGAAATCAGAGGAAGAAATTACAAGATAATTTCTCAAAGTACATGAGATAGTGAATTTCTTAAAGGCACTTGGAGAAACAATGGAAGAAGAATAAATTGTAAAAAAAATATTGAGAACCTTTCCTTCATTGTTCAATTAAAAGGCATTGGTTTTAGAATATATATCTAACTTGCAAAAAATGACAAAATATGAGATATATGGAATTCTCACTTCTTATTATATGAGGAACAAAATAGAAAATGTCTCCAGAAAGGAAGCAATTAAATTTAAATCCACAAGGAATTCCAAAAACAACAAGAATGAGTGTAAGGACATATTTGACATGTCTGATGAAGAAGAAGATAATTTTGTTAGAGTCCAACAAAATGAAATTTCCAAGGAAGAGGAATATCATGTACACTAAGGAGGATAACAGTTCATTAAAGGAAGAGGATACCAATGATAGTCCAAGAGATGTACTATTTATGGAACTAATTCAATATTAAAATTCAACGAAAAGAGGGAGATCATCAGTCAAAGTATTTCAAGGAATCACATCAAAACCATCAAAGAATGGACCTGCAATGGTATTTATATGTCCTCTCTAAAATTTGAGGATGAAGAAAAGTCAAGTTTCACTAAATAATTCTTCCAATAAAAAAAGAAGACTAAAATTAAACATCCATACAATGGAATCAGTTTACCATATTCAAAGAATGAAGTAAAATAAAATTCAAACAACATAGAAAAAGGATAGAAGTAGGAAGATGATGGAAATATTGAAGTTGATTGGGTAGAAGAACTAGTTAGTGCATCGGAATAACTAAATAAATAAAGGAAACACAATAAGGTGATAAAGGAAAAATTGGAAAATGTAGAAGAGAAAGTCAGGCATACCAAGAACATGCAAGGAATATTGGAAAAATAGATGAATGCAAGAGAAACGAAACTTGGAAAGCAGTTGGATCACAATTGATCTAGGTGAAAGATAAGATGAAGGAACTTGAAGAGAATAAGTTTGCGCTAGAAAAATATTTGAAGTTCAATCAAAACTAACGAATGAACTACCGTGAAGTAAACTTGCACAATAGGAATTAGAAATTTCACACTTGAAAGATGAAATAGTTTACACAAATCAGGGGAGCAGTGAAATGTGGATGGATGTAGATAGTCAAGATAAATTTGATAGCAGCTCGACTATCTAATATGAAGTTATGAGTTGTCAGATTTCTCCAAAATACAAGACATGTCATCGATATAAAGGAGCAACTATTGTTTGCAACAAAGGAGGACTCATTTCAAAACAACGGGATGCATATCAAAGAATATTTGACATGCCTAATAGACATAAAATACCCAGGTATGCTAAATGTTTTGGGTACAAAAATATATTTAGTTCAATGAATTGTTGGAGGTGTAACTAGGTTAGCCACTTATAAAACTCTTGCCACGCTATTAGATTATATGTGTGTGATGAATTTGTGCATAAGGCTTTACACTATCCAATGAAAGTAAAACAACCAAGAAGACCTATTTGTCATAATTTTTTGTAGAAGCATCTAGTATACAAGTAAATTCCAATTGTGAACAGGAAGGAATGCATAAATAAAGAGCCTTAGGATTGCGCATAAGAAGTAAGAAAATTTAGTAAATTTTAAGAAGCAAGTAATCATTTCCTTCCTTGCTAACCAAGAAAGGGTTAAGCAATATCCTTGAATTCGACTAGGTATATATCAGGAATTCAAGAACTAGGTTAGTATATCGTTGCATTAATAGTTTAGTCGAATTATTTTATTTTATATAATGAGATGTGCATTTATTATTCAAAAGTGTGAGCTTACATACATAAAAAATAAAGAGATACATGTACAGGTAAGTATTGATCGAATACACATGGATTGAGCAAAAATTAAAGTTATGTATTATATTCATAAGTTTTTATTATATTGTATAAAATTGGAGCTTCAAAGATCATATTACATAGGTCCTAAATGTTGTACAAAACATAACTGAAGATGAACAAAATTGAATTAGGGTTAGTCCCTTGATGCACAAAATGTGAGCTGAAAAATCCTGAAGAAGATTAATAGATGCAACTCCAGATTTACATCCTCATCATGACTTCCAAGAAGCTATGAAATACGTAGTTCCAAATCCATTAGATTTGGCTCAATGAATTTTGGTTATTGTACTAAAGGAAAAATATCATGAGTGGAAGATGTTGAATTGATAGTAGACTTCTAAGCGCGTGTCTAGTTTAGGAGTTTGAATGTTTTCTACTGCTACCAATCAAGGATATCAACCATCTTGGTCATATTAGTTAACTTATCTAAAGTGTCTTTGTTAAATTGAGACTGGTGGAAGCAATGCATGAACTCAGTCTCCTTCAATCAATACTTTCATACTCTCACTTGCACCGTCAGTCTTCTGAAGTCTGACTACTGCACCTAAAATACAAAAGGAAGAATGTAAAGAGAATCATTAAATATCTGAAAGAAAGAAGACATGGTGACTCAAAACTATGATAAATGGTGACTGACTACTCATAACAAGATTGACAAATAATGAACGTGGATGATGAATCACAAAAATAGGAATCAACTTATAGAATTGAAAGGTGGCTTTCCACGTGCTCGAAGAATTAATTATGGAGATTTTGAGGTTGATCGATCCTTATAGTGTGCAATCCAAAGAGATCATGAAAATGTTAAAATTTTTATGCTTGGATTGATGAATATTGAAAAAAGGGAAAAAGGAAGAAACCCAATTGATAGGATCAACTTGGAGGGAAATATTTTGGTTAAATCACCTAGTAAAATAAAAACACGTGGAAATTTTTGCACAATTCCTTGTTCCTATCACATGGAATTATAGTTGTGTTAAAGCCTCAGATGTGTAGGTTATTGGAATGGGTTCCTAGTCTCACAACAAAGGATGAAAAACCAACTAAAGGATTTAGATAATCCTACGCAAGTATTATCCTATCCTCAAGCTGTTTGGTGTGGTTAACAACCACGAATACTACGGCCTCCACTAGAACTTGTGGTCCTTTGATATTGAAAGGATATGTTTTTCAATGAAGGAAAACTAAATGGGTAAGGAATTGAAATCAAACTTTACTCTAATTGTAAAGGAAATGGAAACTAAGTCTATACTAATCTAATACAGGTGGCCTGGTTTGTTCTTGAATTAACCCGAGATGAAAGACTGGCAAGTATTTGATTAGATTTAACAGAAATGTAAACAAGATTTATTACTTATCAATTGAATTTACAATCAACCAATGAAAGTTCGACTGACAGTAACTTGAAATTAACACATTCAAGGTTAACCTGTAATAAGTATGTCAATTGAAAAATCAACATATATATAATCGAATTCATAGTGTAATCATTTGTAGAAATAGATGAAGATTTTAATAGAATAAACACTTTTAAAAATTAATCAGTACATGAATCATTATAAGAGGGAAATCAAGGCTATAAATAAATGCACTTATTGATGGAAAAATATTAACAGTAACAGTGATCCATCTGAAATGGAAAAATCATTATTTTTCAAGGAAACTTAATCAAATAAACAAAAAGAGATCTTAAAGAATAGCATCACAGTATTATGTAAAGTTTGCGAAAAATTACAAAACCTCAAGTAAACAGAGTATCTCCAATCTCTTGTCCATATTTTTCCCTCCCAGAAAATCATCCCCCAATACATGTTAAGTCCACCCTTTAAATAATTATTACAAGGACTAGCTCCCCAACAAACTAGGATAAAAAAGATATAAATAAAACTAATAACCAAGAAAATCCGACCATCTATTCCAAATCCCTAACAATTCCCTAATGTTGGGATATTTAGTTGATTCGAACCCAAGTTGAGCATCACATTTATAATTCTCAATTTCATTTTTATCTAACTTGTGCCATATGTGGATGTAAATGTGGATGTTTCCCTGAATAGCCAAAGGTTTTCTGATTAGTTGATTCACGTCTCTAATTCTGATATGATCGAGTCCCTGAATTTTTTCTTTTGCTTCATCTCATCAATGTTCAACTTGCTCGATCATAAGTCTTGGTGGACAGGCATTCTCAATGAGATCGACTATGGGAAAATGCAATGTCTCCATGATACCATCAACAGCATACCACCTTCTTCCACACACGGCCTGTTCTTTCTTGATAGTATTTTCAACCATCTCATTAAGATAAACATAAGCACTTAGTATAGTTTCGACCTTTTTCAAATGAAAAGTGCTGAGGATGACAATGTTTTCTGTCTTGTCCTTCATATAAATTTTCCAACCCACAATAGCATCATAAGCTTTGGATGATTTCTCTCTCTTTTCTACCTAATCCTCAAGGACAACATACATCTTACCAAAAGAAATATAAGTTTCATAAATTCCATCTAGATTTTGGAAGAACCCACTTATCAACTCATGATGCTCCTCATTAGTCTTGATAGCCAATTCCTTGAACTCTTGTTCTGTAAACCTAGAAAACACAGAAAAAGCTGCACTTGCAGTTGCATCTTCACATTTCTTTTCAAGTCAACTATCCTCTGCCTAATGATGGCATTTGTAGTCTTCTCATTTTGCAATTTAGTCTGGAAGAAAATATTCTTCACCTATAATTCATCATACTTTTCTTCAGATGCCTTCATAAGGTCAACAACATAAGCTTCATGTTCCCTTTTAGTCTTTTCCAGTTCTTCCTTCATCTTTCTTATCTCCTCCTTCCTTCTGTCAAAATCCATATTTAATGTATTAATTGCATGGAGGTTTTGCACCTATGAACGCACCTAAAGCAACAGCAATATCTACTACATCCACCTGAGTATCACCATACTGTTAAGTCTAGACTATTTGTTTGGTGACATATGCATCCATACAACCTTCATCCATGCTCCTCTTTTTTCCTTTTCTAACCACTGATTTATCATATTTGTTGTAGTAATAGTCCCCAAGATATATTACAATAAATTCATCAAACGCAGCTCTTGAATCGGTAAATGAGGAAGTCCCACCTACCATGGAAACCAAAGAGGATGTCTGAGTGATGGTGGGAGCAGGAATAGGCATGGTAATGTGGGTGGTAGGTAAAGGAGAAGAAACGTTTTCAAAAACAGATGTTGGAGAAGTTGGGCAGAAAAATGGAAACGAAGTTTTAGAAGATGGAACTTAAATCCTAACAGTCAGAAGCGACAATGAAGGTATTAAGACTTTTTCAGAAACAGATGATGCTAGAGTAAATGAAGGTAGGTGTAAAGGAATCTTTAAATAATTGGGTCATTTCAGTACTATATTGTTGAAAAGGGTGTTGGACTGAGGTAACTGGGATAGAAATAGGTGGTGAGGTCAAAGAATGATAGAGTTGGGATAATGGGGATAATAGGATGACCCCAGTGGGTAGAGTGCAAAGAGTGTGGATGGATGAGAGGTGGGGTGCTGCAATTGATGAGACAGGAACAAAAATAGATTTTGGGATGCTTAAGTTAGGAATAGAATATCCCATTCCATTATCATTGAACAAATCTGCAAATTTTTTTAGAGGCCCAATTACTTCTTCTTTTACAGGCACAGAGGAATGCACTTCTTCTTCCACATCATAGTCACCTAGGTCAATGGTAGGTATTTGAGAAACAATCACCTATGTTTCTTGTTTCTTAAGTGGCTTAACATCAACTTCCACTTGTTTTTCACCTATCGAGGTAACTATAGTAGAATGTCAGGAATTGGATTAGCACTTGCAGCTTCTTGATTATCCAATGCAGAATTTATTTGTCCCAATTTCTACTTTGACTACTGAGAAGTGTGCATGAGAACCTTTAGTTGTTGAGAGACTGTCACTTCTGGGAGATCTTACATGGGAGATTTGCCCAAGTTATTCCCTTTTGTATCAGTTACTATTGACAGAACCTTTGTTTCTTGGGATTCCTTCTCTTCCTTGTCCTTTCTTACCTTTTCTAGGAGGTCAAGTTCCATTGCTCAGTAGCTCTGAATCTTGATTTTGAGTTCCTTTTGATACTATAGGATATAACTCTGTTCTTGTTTTCTTTTCACCTTGGCCAAGACCTCAGAAAAGGTATCTAGTCCTTGGTAGATAGAGTCATCATGGATCTCCTCATGAATATAATCAATCTTGAAATGGTTCTACTTAAAATGAGCATCTAGAAATCCTTTGGTATCATGTTTTCTTTTACTAGAAAAACCAAGCTTCAAGGAAACTATATGATCACTTAACACTGTGGCCCAAGGTGAAGAAGTTGGAATGAGCAGTAATCCAAGGGTCAGAGGGAATTTGTGCCAACCTTTTCTTTTGGGACCAACAATTTTCTTGTAAAACCCTTCAGTAATAGTCTGGAAAGACACTTCTTCAATGACCAATCTATTAGGAACAATATTGGGAAGCATATGAATAGTGTTTCCACCCAAAATTCTAATATACAAAAAAGACTTGCCAACATACCAGTCACCCATAGTAGCAATAAAGGCGTTGGCTTCATCCGAAAATGTGGGAGATTCCTTTTTGAAGATTGAAAAATAAATGTTGTCGAGGAAGTGTTCACAAATATCATAGAACCTGGTTGCATAATTAGTATCCCACAATTCTGAATGGTAAATAGGCATTCAAGGGGTTGGAAGAGTCTAGTTCCATCCCAAATTGGGATATTGGAACTCAGTGTAGAATACATTGATGATGAAGTGTTGGGACACGGATCTTAACAGGCCCTAATTTTGGTAACTCCGTGGTTTTGGTGTGAAGCTTGTAAGCAGAGTTGCAAATCAAAATAGTCTTACGGGTGTTGGGATTGGGTCAAAGCCCCTGTTTTTGTAAATGTCCCATGGTTTGCAGGTACCCATGGTTTAAGTCCATGGTATTGTAATAGTGCACTTTTATAAATATGCACTTATGTAAAGAAGTCAGGTTAGGCTTTTTCAAGGTTTTATGATGATGATAATTTGATGCGAAGCTAAGATCTGTCTTAGGGTTTAAGGTTAAGTCCCAGCTGTGTGCATGGATGACCTTTGCAGCTGAGTGCGTAGAGGGTTTTTGAAGGAAGGTTAAGTCCCAGCTGTGTGCGTGGATGACCTTTGCAACTGAGTGCGTAGTTTTGGGTGATTGAGAAGATCTGCAGCTAAGTGCGCATATCAGAACTGTGATTTTGTAAAGAGTTGAATATAAACACAGTTCTGTAGATGGAGCCCCTACACTGGGGGTGAACCACGCATATCTTGTGTTGTGGTGGCTCTATTATTTTTGTGTTGTTATGTTTTTAAGCTTTTGATAAGTAGGTGAATGCTAAAGTAAGATAACTGTTAAATATTAACTTCGCTGTGAATTCCTAGTTAAGGGTTAAGCAAGAAACGTTCTTTTATCTAAACTGCGAGGCTATTTAAGTGAATGTCGAAGCTCTATTTTGTATAAATATTTGTTGTTAAGGATAAAGGTACAGTAATATCCCTCTTTTGCTTGCAGAAACCTGATTTTGCGGCACCCCATAGCTGTTTCGGGTGAGACTGCAACCTGTTTGCAGGTTTTTGCCGAAAGGGCCAACACTGTGGGTCTTTTGTTGGTGCGAAGATAAAAGCATAGAACCCGGGTCTACCCTAAGCCCAACAAATTGGTTCCGTTGCTGGTTGAACTCAGTATCTGCTTCAAGAGGGATCTACATTGTACCTACAGGGATATGTTTTGGAGACCCTCAGTAAAATAAATCAGTGACTGGATTGAAGATACCTATTTGAAATTTGTTGAACAAGAAAATAAGGATCCTCGTCATAGCTCAGACGACTTCTTGCAAAGGTACGTTTTTTTTTATATTTATGAAATTTTCTTTGGTAGTATCCACATAGAATTGCACCAGCGGTTATCCAGGTTGACAGAAAGAAAGACAAACTTCAAAGAAGATTAGTTTCAGGACTAGACCCCAGCAAGAATTAATATATTGAAAAGGGTGAACAACGCGATATCACGAGCTGTTGATTTCTGGACAACGCAAACCCTTGAAGCATTTGTGATGAAGTTCACCATCGACACAAGTACTTCCTTTAGCGAAGCTGAACGGCAATTTTTCAAAGGACCAAGGGGTAAGTACTTGAATTCATTTGGTCTGCAAATTAAAATGCTCTTGGCTGAGAAAGGCATATTGCTTATTGAATCAGATTGCTATATTTATTGCTACTAACCTATGTTTGGAAGTGAAAGTGACTTCGAAGAGCAAAGTGGTTTGCTGCGAAGCGGTAAAAGATACAAGAGAAATATTGGATCCTATACCCTAGGCTAGAATACCGAGTATGCCCCAGTAAGTCCAGAAGACTTTGAGTCTGAGGAAACCCCTTTTGTTAGAAACCCTCCTATAACCCCGCAGCAAAGATCTGTTATCCTCGAGAACCCATCGTAGTCTGAAAGTAACCCTAGCCTGAGTATTCCTGTCGTAGGTTAGTCTACCTCACCAAGTTCCCCTCCTCCTCCCTCTCCCTCCCCCCCTAGATCCAATATGGCCCATGTGAATGATGATATCAAACTACCAGTCTTTAAAGGAACTGGATCAGAGGATCCATAACAGTTTTGGTTCTTATGCGAAGCCATGTGGACTACTAAGAATATTATGGAGCAAGATATAAGAAGAGCGTAGCTGGTCACCTCTTTCAAAGACCGAGATTTGACTTGGTTTATGAATTTTTCCAGTACTCAGAACCATGTCTTGGATGATATTAAAACAATGATGATCAAAGAGTTCAAGAAGCCTAAATCAGAGTCATAGTGTATAACTGAACTGAAAGAGATTCAGCAGAGGTGAGGTGAATCAATTTAGGACTTTGATTAGAGGTTCAAAGTTCTGCTAGATGAAGTTAGCTTCACTATTGGACCAGAACAACATAAATAATGGTTCATTGTAGCATTATTACCTCATATCAGAACTCCACTCATGCAACAGAAGTTTTCTGATCAGCAAGAGGGTTTGGAAATTGCTATGAAGCTTGAAACAACTCCTGTGGGAGATAATTCTGGAATAGCCCAAATACAGGCACAGTTAGCAGAAATGGCTTTGGAGCTTCGCGACATGAAAAAATGGAAAGCCATTCAAGAAGAGGTTTGGTGTACATGATGTAAGATAGAAGGTCATGACAAAGAACAGTGCCCTGCATTAAGGAATTACCTGAATACTAGTGCACCAAACCCATTTAATCCTACTATTTTATATTGTGACATCTGTAAAATGAATGTTGACCTGAAGATTGATATTTGCTACAGAGATATGTTCAAGTCCCCAAGAATCCCTATTGCAAGTTCTGTAAGTCAGTTGGACACAACGAAGATGAATGTCGTAGCTTTGACCTCATGAGAGAGTGAACCTATGATGCTTATAGGGTACAAAACGATGCACAAGGCAATGATGGATATGGTTACCATGGTGGTCGAGGTAATTTCAGAAGCTGTGGTCATGGTGGTATGTCGGGAGGAGGTCGAGGCTAGGTTATTTGCTATAACTGTAATCAGGCAGGACATCTAGCTAGAGACTGTCAGAACCCAACTATGACATGTCGATATTGCAGAGCAGTCAATCATGTGATTGAGCAATGCCCACAGTTGATGGCCAAGATCCAAGAAAGAAATGGCACCCCTATTCAGAATGTCCAGATGATTGCTGTAGAGAAAAGACCTATCCTAGTTGTTAACATTGTTACAAGGA
The DNA here is from genome assembly GCA_001517045.1 of Pseudotsuga menziesii. NCBI lineage: Eukaryota > Viridiplantae > Streptophyta > Pinopsida > Pinales > Pinaceae > Pseudotsuga > Pseudotsuga menziesii. Next base: position 87,676 of record LPNX010594321.1, on the reverse strand, counting down.
GTGGAGCTAGGACACAAGTGCAGAATAAGGGGAAACATCCTGACGAGGCTTGGGTCTACAAGACCCCAGAGAAAATCCCATCATTCGATGTTGGAAGAGAAAAAGAAACATTTATGGAAGCTCAAAAATACTTTGTGGAGCCAAGAACATCAGTAGCAACCACGCAATAGCGTCAACAACAAGCTTTGCCAGATCAAGTAAGTACACTGTCATCATTTCTACAGATTTGTATCAAGCTATTAAGAAATCAGAATGATTTGAATGAATTACAGAAAGTTATTTAGTCTTGCGAACCTCAGTGAAGCTCTGATAGAGAAAAACCTGTTAATAGAGTTAGAAGGACTGGAAGAGAAATAAGATTGCATGCTCAGATAGGAGATTATGACATGACTGATATCATGTTAGATCTAGGATCAAAAGTGAATGTCCTAACTAAGCAGAGATAGGAACAAATGGGAAAACCTACGCTTAAATGGTCCCCTATACAGTTGAGATTAGACAATCAGTAGAAGATTGTGCCCTTGGGAAGATTCCCTAGTGTATCAGTGGATATAGATGGAGTCAGTACCTTAGCAGATTTTGAAGTCATTGAGATAATTGATGATAGCAACCCCTATCCATATTTACTAGGAATTGAATGGGAAATAAACAATGATGTAGTAATCAACCTTAAGAACAGACAGATTTCTTTTGAAGGGAAAGGTTTGAGAGTCATAGTACCCTTGGACCCTTCTCAAGGAGAAAGGTACACAGATACAGTCAGAGATGAAGATCAGGATGCTTTGCATCATATCTACAACATCATAGCTAAAGAAGAAGACTATGTTAACCCTACTGCTGAAGGTAAAATGGATTGGCAGTGTGACAGTTCTTGCATGACTGATTCAGAAGAAGGTCTAGAGAATTGGCAGAATAGACTTTATGAGCTACATGGACATCGATGTGCAAGAATTACCAAGTCTCTCAGATGGCTTGGCTCATAGACAAGAGTCTTGCCTACTGTAATAACTAGATATTGTTCTTAGTTTATCTGGTTTTTTTGTCCTAATTTTCAACCGTTGGTTTAAAATGATTTTATATTTCATGTTGATTTTAAGAATTTTTGACAATCAATAATTTTGGTTGGATTTAACGCTTTTAATTGTTGAATCATTTCATTATTTTAGTTTTAAGGTTTGTATTTTGGGCTTATTAGTTAATATGTACATCTTTAAGCTTTTAAAAACTTATAATAAAAGTCCATTCCAAGTTTTGATTTATAATCTAACTCTCCTTTTTGAGTCCTTTGTCAAATATTTTCATGAGGAGATTGCTGCAGTAGCTCTCTTTTTCCTGTTTTTGTCATTTTCATTAGAGCCGATTACGAAGAGATGGAAATGAATTTAGGAAAACCAAAAGAGGTTTTTGTCCACAACAGACTCACTCACAAAAGCCCCTCTCAGGTTTGAAATAGCTGTTATCATTTGAGATATTCAAATTCATCTTTGTGGCCTATTTTCAGGGCTTGAATTATTTAATAATTTCCTATTTTAGTCACACATTTGCAGAGCATATGCCAATCAATTGAAGAGTAATTTTAAAAAACCAAGAGAGATTTTTGTTCATAACATAATCATTTAAAAAAACTCTCTCATTGTTTACAAAGGTGTTCCAGATCAAGAGATATTGTTGGAGCAGGGTCCCGCAGCTACAGAAGAAGCTGCTAGTTTTGGCGGAAAGAGATAAGTTTTGGCGGAAAGATAAAGTGTTGGCGGAAAGAAGATAGGGTAGAGATACGACGCCATAGCACATTTCCAGCTGGAGATCAGAGCCGAAAACCATGACTTTTGGGATAGAAAAGTCAAGAAGGAAACGGTACCTGAGCGGCCGAGAGAAGAAAGCTCAACCACTGCATTGAAGGCAGTGGCGGAAGACAGGAGGGCTCAGTGACCCTCATAAAGAAGAAGGAGCAACGAGGCTCAAGCATTGAAGGCGAAGGACAGAAAGAGAAGCGGTGCATAGTACCCATGGTCAGTGCCGGGAAGCATGGAAGACTGCAGAGAGCTGTGGTGTGACGGGAAGCGGCTACCTCAAGGACAAAGAGGATCGACTGTCACTAATTAGGGTTTGGGTTACTGTTGGGATAGGCCCACAGTGTTGTAATGGCGAGACCTTCGAGCCGCCTATAAAAGCTTGCATTTTGTATTGTAAAGGGTTAGCTAATCATTCAGTTAGTTAGTTGGTCAGTTGATTATTTTTGTAGACTCAGGAATCAGTCAGACAGACTGCGTTGTAACAATCCAGACACCTAGCTTGTCTGTGAGTCATTTGAGTCTGTATGTAACCATCCACAGAGAGAGTAGAGAGGGAAGGATATATTGAAAGAAAGGCAATATAGAGATAGAAATAGACTAGAGATCTAGAAGAGATCTCGCACTGCGTATGCGGTGCAACAGACTGTGCTAACTTCCCTCAAGATATATAATAGAAGCACAGTTTGGTGGACGTAACTCCCATCCTGGGGGTGAACCACGTTAAATCTGCGTGTTATGTGTTGTATGAATGTGATTGTATTTTCTTATTGTTACTGGTTATTATGCATGTAATGTTAGTTGCAGTAAGTGAATGTATGTATTATTCAGCTCATGATAATACAAGAAGATAGAGATAAGTTGAAGTATTTTAGTAGGCTGTTTAAAGACTCCTTTACGTCTGTTTCTAATGACCATTTAATCACAATATAACTTCTGAGAAGTATAGTTTCACACATCGGCACAGTCAACGCTAAGAGCGCAAATTCGTAGTGGTAAGATATCGCAGAGAGGCGATATTGCACCGACAGAGGAGCTGCGGTGCGCGATACTGCGAGCTGAGGGCTTAGCGTTGAGGAGAGGTTGGGTGTTCCGCGGTGCGCAGAGATGCAATAAGGTAGGAGATATTGTGAATAATTGGAAGTGGTGCGACATGGGAAGAAACCATGCGATTTGCGTGTGGGTAAGAATTGCACGGGTAAGAGTGCTGCGAGTAGAAGGGGATGTGCGATGCGCAGAGCTAGTTGATCTAGTGGCGCGCAGGAGTAAGAAAGAAGAAGTAGGATGCTCAGAACCTGGTCCAAGACACTTGAGTCTTAGCCAACCCATTAGATTCACTTCGGGTGAGACTTCATATCGCTTCGCGGTCTGTCGCCGAAAGGGCCAGTGAGTTTGGGGTGTTGTTGATTAATTATAGTAAACCCGGGTCTACCCATGCAATCAACAAATGGTTCCGTTGCCGGTTTGAACGACTGGGAGTCAATGTTCTGTTGGCATCCTACGAGAGAAGAGTTTCACCAGTGGCTGGATTCAGACTTAAGGGAGTTCGCCAAGAAAGAGAATAGGAGTCCGAGACTAAGCACAGAGGCCTGGCTAGAGAAGCATATCGCTTCAGACATACACGCTATATTTTTTGTAACCTACGGAAACGAGATTTTCAATTGGTTTTCCAAGTTGACAGATAGGAACACATTCAAGAAGAAAAGAAACATCGTCTGGACACCGGAGCTGATTCAGACCGTACAGAACCTTGACAATCCGATTACGAGAGCAGTGGACTTCTGGCTTACTAGTGTGCTAGAAGGCTACGTTACAGAGTTTGCAGTTGACCATTGAAAGAGCTTCAGCGCAGCCGAACGATACTTCTTCAGAGGATATCGCGGTAAGTACCTAAGATCTCTAAACTTGTCCCTTAAGATGCTGCTATATGAAAAAGGAACAATGGATCTAGTCTCAGATGAATAAGTAAAGCTAGTAATGTCACAAGAGTTTGAAAGTGATTTTGATGACATTGGATGAACACGTAGTGGAAAGAAGTATAAAGTAGATTTTAGTTCTCCTATATTTGAAGACAGTTCAAACAGTATTAGACAACAGAGCCCTAGCACCACCGAAGAACCAGAGGGGGGTATCCCTTACCACCCCTATACTCCACAGAAGCAGACAGGGACTCAGAATAATCCCGTAGGTACTCCATCTAGTAGTTCACAGTCAGTACCTACTCCCGTTATAGCACCTTCACCTACACCGCTGAGTGGTAGTACTCCAGTCAGTCAGAACCCACCACAAAGAAATAGAATGGGAGACGACATGAAGCTACCTATTTTTAAAGGTACAGGAGCAGAAGACCCGAAACAACATTGGTTCCTATGCGAAGCTATGTGGACCATTAAAACAATCAACGATGATAACCTTAAAATTGTACAGTTGGTCACCACACTCAGAGATAGAGCCTTGAAATGGTACATAAAGTATACTACATTACCCAAGATGCTCACCCAGGTCAAGAACGCCATGATTAAAGAGTTTAAGAAACCTAAGTCTTAGTCTCAGTGCATCACAGAGCTTAAGGATATTAAACAGCTACCATCAGAGTCAATATGGGACTTTGACCAGAAATTCAAAGCTCTTATAGACCAAGTCAGTTTTGAGTTTGCGCCGGAGCAGCATAAAGATTGGTTTATTGTAGCGCTGCTCCCTCATATCAGAATGCCACTAATGCAGCAGAAACTCACTACTCAAGATGAAGCGCTGGAGATGGCAATGAAACTAGAGGCTTCACCTTTAGCAGAAACCAGTACAGGAATGACAACTCTATAGACCCAGTTGGCCAACCTCACATTACAGATACACGAACTTAAAAAAGGGAAAGAGGTTATGCAAGACATATGGTGCATAAAGTGTAGAGCACAGGGCCACAGTAAAGATAACTGTCCAGTCTTTGCAGAATACTTAGCATCAGGGGCTCCTAACCCCTTACCACGAACACAAGGGCCATGGTGAGAAATATGTAGAACACAAGGACATCCACCTCAGCAATGCCCTTTGCTTCAAAAGTATGTACAGACACCTAAAAACCTATATTGTATCTTCTGTAAATCCATCGGGCATGATCCACAAGATTGCCGAGCTTATGATCTCCTATCAGAAAGAACACAGGATGTGTACAGAGTCCAAGCAAACACACAGGGTCCAGCAACAGGACCACAGCCGGCTCAGACGTATGGAGGCCGTGGAGGAGGATTCAGAGGACAAGGCCGTGGAGGAGGCGTCGCACGACGAGGAGGTTTTGGCCAAGGCCGTGGACCAGTCACTGGTTACAATTGTGGAATTGTTAGACACTATGCTAGGGACTGCCAAAACGCCACTACTACTTGTAACTACTGCAAGTATTATGATCATACTATCGAAGAGTGTCCTATCTTGATAGCTAAGATCAGAGACCCTAAACCTGCCGCACACCAGAACATCCAGCTTATTGCTGCTGAACCTAAGGAACCAGAACCAGCAGTTAACATTGTGACTCGGAGTGGTGCTTCCACCAGTGGCACATCACAGGAGACCGGACAGAACACAAGTCAGGAGTGGGTGCGCAGAGCTCCTACTAAAGCAACCACACTCGACCTACAGAAGAATAAGGAGACCTTTCATGAATCTAAGGCTTCCTTTGATGCACTTACACCATCAGGACCACAGGTACCGCCGTCTAGGGGCATACTGCAGCAAGTACCTTGTAGCGATAGCCCTGAGCAGGCACAACAAGCTACCACATCTGGAAGATGTGACGAGGATGAATCGACAGGAAGTATACAAGCCTTCCTGCATAGCTGCTTGAAACTCCTGAGAAATGATAAAGCTGTTGGTGAGCTACAGCGTATGATAGATCAGTGTCAACAACCCTCTCTCTCGGGTAGTGCACACTGCGCTGTCCATAATATTACAAGACATGCAAGGACAGGAAGAGAGATGAAATTCACAGCCCAGATCGGTGAGTTTGAAATGGATGAGGTTGTCTTAGACCTGGGATCAGAGGTGAACGTTCTAACCAAGCAGACATGGGAACAGATGGGTAGTCCTCAGTTAGCCCTATCACCTATCCACCTGAGACTAACTAATCAGCAGCGAGTATCACCATTGGGTCGACTATCGTAGGTGCCAGTTGATATTGACGGAGTTCGTACTTTTGTGGACTTCGAGGTTATAGAAATCATTGGTGATAGTTGACCATATCCAGCACTATTAAGTATTGATTGGGCAATTGGAAGCAAAGCTGTCATTGATCTAAAGAAAAGACAAATGACCTTTGAGGATGCGCAGATCCGGGTCATCGCACCGCTGGATCCTTACCAAGGACCTAGATATATCGAACTTATCCGAGCAGAGGAAGAGGCACATAATATGGAGAGTCTCTACCAGATGACAGCAAACCAGAATGACTATATCAATCCCACTACAGAAGGGCATATTAGCTGGCGATGCGATAGCTCATGCGCATCGGATTCGGATGTTGGTCTAGAAAACTGGCAGAATAGACTTTATGAAGTCTCATCGCGCAGATGTGCGTTTATAAGTAAATCACTACGATGGATTGGCACCGAGATCGCTGAGACTCCATCATATCATGGTCTGACAGACATCCAAGATTTTCTTGAACAATTTGAGCAACAAATTCCTCCTGAGCAGAGGATCGCAGCTATGGACCTTGCAGTTCAAGCCACACCTGCAAGATGGTGGTATGCGCATAAAGAAAATATCGCATCATGGGATAATATCAAAAGACTGATGGCGATCATATTTTCTGACGACAGAAGTTATGCTCAGCACAAGTACACAGGAGAAACTGACCCCAGGGTACACATTCAGATATGTGAACAGAACTGGTCGGACATTCTAGAGGATGAATGGGTTCACAGATTCATCCACACATTGGACACAATTCCAAGGAATTGGTATACAGAGACCGAGCTGCACAAAGGAACAACCACATGGCCGCTTATGACAGACAGCTTCCTACTCACCTTTGCATTTGAGTCAGAACATCCAAGTGTTGCTCAGGCCCTAGATATCATCAAGACAAAGATTTTTGAGGATCACACTATCTCAGTACCAGTCCAACCTGAGTGGACTATCCAGCTAGAATAGGCGCTGGAATGCTACAATTTTACATCAGAATCAGAGGAAGCGGATGAGGATCCTCGCAATACCAACATTCCAGAATCAAAAGGCACTCGCGAAGTGGAGGGACCAGAGCTAGAGATTCCAGCGATCACCGAGCCCATCAAGATTAAAAAGATCAATATTGGCACAGACGAAGAACCTAACTTGTATAGGCATCCTATAATGAGGGTGAAGTCTGCTGCCTTAACAACCAACTGCTTCTTTTTCTTCTTAGTAAAGTCATCAGGTGCTACTCCTGTGGTGAGGAATTGAATAATGTCAGCGTAGTACTCATCTGCAATCTGTATGGAAAACAATGGCGCATCTAGCAGATTGTCTTCTAGGTTACTGGGCTCTTCTCCTGAGTCTAACCGCGACAGATGATCCGGTCCTGCATTCAGTCTTCCTGGTTTCACAATGATTTCAAAATCATACTCCTGGAAGAGGAGTAACCATCTGCAGATTCTCCCCCCTAACACTGGTTTATTGACTAGGTACTTCAGTGCGGAATGATCAGTAAACATTTTAAACGAGGCGCCCAATAAATAGTGCCTCAACTTCTATAGTGCATATACCATAGCTAAGCCCTCCCTTTCTGTATTTCAGACCCAAATTTCCAGAAATTTGCCAAATTTTTCCAAATCCAATTTGTTATTTTTGGGTTAATTATCTTTAAATATTTTGAGTTATCATGTAACTAATTGATGTAACTGTTTCAAATTTCAACCTAGAAGGTAGTTATGGAACTACTTTACTTTTGTAATGATAAAAGAAAGACAAACATACAGTTTTGAGGGAGGGATTTTTCACTCAAGGAGAGGCTTTTGGAGCTTTGATTTCTCAAGCTAGCACTTATAACTCTTATGTAAGTGGATGACTTTTATTGATTATATATAAACTGATAAGCCATTTTACCTGTCAAGCTTTTTCATTTCTGATTTGTTTGATTGCTCAGTCTACAATTTCATTTCTTGTTTAAAGTTTTATTCATGTAAATGCTTGTAGCCTGTGGGTGGAATTAGTATTTCATGTGTAATGTTTATGGCTGATTAGGATGTGTTTGATCCCTAGTTTATCCAATTTGCATGATTCAGTTCTGTATTAGCTTGTGGATAATTGTTTCCTCCTTGCTGATGAAGTTTTTAAAACCCTAAAACCTATTTTATTTAATTTTACTTTTGAGATTGTGTTGGCTTGTTCTTCTAGTAGTCTAAGAACAATTTCTGGCACAAACATCTTTGGCGCCGTTGCCGGGGATGAATTTGAAGTATATCTTCCCTGGGATATCATTATTCTTCTGATTTTGAGAGGTTAACAAAGTTAGAAAATATTTTAGACTACAAATTTTCACCGGTGACTCCACGATTAAAGATTCCACTGCAAGGAGAATTTTGTTGACAGAAAAATGAAGAAGCCAAATAGAAAGACTGGATATCAGCTTGTTACTTTACTCCATGAGGTTTTGTTCTTATTCATCAGTTCTTTCCTATCTTTCCCATTGCATGTCAAAAGAATTATTTTTTGTTTTGTCTATTCCGATGATCATAAACCTTCAAGTACATATCCCACTTTGGAAGAAGAAAATATGCATTTTTCTTGTGTTATTGATGTTGATCCTATTCCTTCATTTGAAATACATGTTCAGCATGATATAAATATACCCATATCTCTTGAAGCTGATTATTCTGGTCATCTTGTAGAGAATAAAGCTGATCTATTACCTTCTACTATCACTGCTGAAACTTTCGAACAGCTCGTTGAACCTCATTTTCAACTCATAGATTTTCAGTCTAGACTCAGACAGATGATGTTTAAACCTCTTAGGCTGCCATATCTCTTACATCCTTACCCTTCCTACTTTGTTGAATATCTTCCCCATTTTACTAGAAAACGCCATATTACAGCAGAGAAGCATTTAGAATATTTTCATAATTTCATTGATAAATTTGAAATCATGCACGAGGATGTTGTCATGAGCTTATTTTCGAAGTCCTTTGCTAGAGATGTTGGGTTTTGGTTTTGAAATTTAAAAGCTGATTCAATTGGATCATTAGAAGAGTTACATGATGTATTTTTGAAGTATTGGGGTAAGAATAAATCTTATGATCAATTTCTTTCCAAATTTTATAGTTTGAAAAGGGAAAATGATGAGCCAATTACTAAATTTAATTGGAGGTTTCAAATTTTTTATATCACTATACCTACGGAGATCAGACCTTCGGAAAAACTTGCTATGGTATATTATGTTATGGCTCAACATTCAGATATTGTCTTGTTCCTGTTAAAAAGAAAATCATCATCTTTAAGACAATTTTTAAGGATGCAAAAGGAGTGGAGGAGAACATCCGGGCTTGCAAAATGATTCGAGATCAGGCTCATGTTGAAGATATACAAGCTTATGAACAGGAAGAAGAATGTAGGTATCATTCAGATTTAAGACAGTTTTCTTCATCATTTTTAGATTTTCATATGAACAAGGATATAAATGATGCTTGTGTTGATTCTTCATATCAGTTTGCTGACTTTTTCGATGATAACATACTTTTAGTGGATTGTAGTAGAAATTTCTTAGTTCCTGCTATGAGATTATCATGTTATGAAGAAGAAGTTGTCGCTCTTCAACATATTACTATTGAGATAAGAAATAAGTTGTCATTCTTGACTTATGGTCACTTTCAGAATTTTATTTGTTCAAGTTTTGATCAAGGGTTTTATTTAAAGGTCAAGAAGCAGTTTGAAAAGCCCCTGGTTTCCATTATTGATCCAAAGTTTAAAAAGAACACCAATAGAGAGGAAGAGAATGCTTCACTTTATGATGAAGATAATGAAGACATTGAAGTTTTAAATCGGAAATTTCATGATCCTGTGGCTTCTTGGATGGAGTTGTATTTTTCAAAGGTTTCTAATGCTCCATATTTTGGCATACTTCTTATTTCCAGTCATAAGTATCAGCTCCCTACAGACTCTTTATTGCATTTATCACATCTTTTGTGGGTTTTCTCGAACAGTAGCATGCATGAAATTATGATTCTCAGTCAAATGGTTTCTTTGCTTCACTGGAAGTATGATTACACTTGATTGGGTTGTTTCCTCCGATTAGAAGTAGGAGTAAATAGCAGAATAAGCTCGCTATACAAGCATGTAGATTCTTTTCAGTATGCTGGTTTGTAGCAGTATTTTTTCATTTAAGAGGTATGTGGTCAAAGTTTGACAAAGTTGCAGAGATTTGGTAAATGACTCCATCACCCAATGAATAAGGCACAAGGTCTACAGGTTCTTGAAGCCTCACAAGGAGGACTTCATCCCGCAGCAAGAGCCATATGTTATAACTACATCTTGTTCTTAGTTTATCTATTTTTTTTGTCATAATTTTCAACCGTTGGTTTAAAATGATTTTATATTTCATGTTGATTTTAAGAATTTTTGACAATCAATAATTTTGGTTGGATTTAATGCTTTTAATGGTTGAATCATTTCATTATTTTAGTTTTTAGGTTTGCCTTTTGGGCTTATTAGTTAATATGTACATCTTTAAGATTTCAAAAACTTATAATAAAATACCATTCCAAGTTTTGATTTATAATATAACTCTCATTTTTTAGTCCTTTGTCAAATATTTTCATGAGGAGATTGTTGTAGCAGCTCTGTTTTTCCTGTTTTTGTCATTGTCATTGGGAGCCGATTACAAAGAGATGGAAATGAATTCAGGAAAAAAAAGAGGTTTTTGTCCAAAACAGAATCATTCACAAAAAAATCTCTCAGTTTTGCAACAGTTGTTAGCGTTTGAGAGATTCTAATTCATCTTTGTGGCCTATTTTCAGGGTTTGAATTATTTAATAATTTTCTGTTTTAGTCACAAATTTGCAGAGAATATTTATATCAATTGAAGAATAATTTGGAAAAACCACGAGAGGTTTTTGTTAATAACATAATCATTTAAAAAAACCTCTCTCTGGTTTTACACAAGTGTTCCGTATCGAGAGATATGAAGGCGTCTTTGAGAGACAAATTTTCAGAAATTCGCCAAATTTCCCCAAATCCGATTTGCTATTTTTGGGTTAATTATCTTTAAAGATTTTGAGTTATCATGTAACTAATTGATGTAAATGTTTCAAATTTTGACCTAGAAGGTAGTTATGAAACTAATTTACTTTTGTAATGATAAAAGGAAGACAAACATACAGTTTTGAGGGAGGGATTTTTCACTCAAGGAGAGACTTTTGGAGCTTTGATTTCTCAAGCTAGCACTTATAACTCTTATGTAAGTGGATGACTGTTATTGATTATATATAAACTGATAAGCCATTTTAACTGTCATGCTTTTTTATTTTTGATCTGTTTGATTGCTCAGTCTACAATTTCATTTCTTGTTTAAAGTTTTATTCATGTAAATGCTTGTAGCCTGTGGGTGGAATTAGTATTTCATGTGTAATGTTTATGGCCTATTGGGATGTGTTTGATCCCTAGTTTATCCAATTTGCATGATTCAGTTCTATATTTGCTTGTGGATGTTTATTTCCTCCTTGTTGATGAAGTTTTTAAAACCCTAAAACCTATTTTATTTAGTTTTACTTTTGAGATTGTGTTGGCTTGTTCTTCTGGTAGTCTAAGAACAATTTCTGGCACAAACACATACCTTTGATGGCTTGAAAGACCCAGAATATTTTATTGTACAATTCTCAGAGCAAGTACCAGACTCACAGAAAAAGGAGACCCTAGATTCAGCACTCAGAGCCACAGCTGCCAGATGGTGGAATGGTCATAAAAAGTATATCCCTAGTTGGGGAGCTTGTCAAAAGTTTCTTTTCCTGAGATTCATGGATCAACCTCAGGAGGTGCGAAGTAGATTTGATGGTAAGACTAGCCCTCAGGAACATTTGGAGCAGTTTTATGAAGAATGGAAGCATGTACCTTGTGAAGAAAGGGTACATAGGTTTGTACACACTCTAGAACCTATAACAAAGAACTGGTATGCGGAGGTTGAGCTTCGCCATGGTATTGTAAGTTGGGATAGTCTTGTTGATAGTTTTGTGCTAACATTTTCTATTAATGATGTTTGCCATGCTTTGGACACAGCTGTTAGGATGATCCATACTAAGGTGTTTGATGATAAAGAAATAGCAGAGTACCAACCTGATTGGAGGGAACAAGAAGCTAATGCAGTAGAATGCTATAACCTTGCAATTGATGAGGATGATGACCCATGCAACATTAACATTCTTGAGTCAGAAGGACATTGCAAAGTACACAGACCAGTAGTCGAAGCACCTGAAGTAACTCAGCCCTTGAATACAAGGAAAATAAACATTGGATCAGAAGAAAAGCCTAAGTACGCTACCATTGGAGATTATTGGGATGAAGAAATGGTGAGCAAAGTGAATGAACTTCTCCATGAGTATCAGAACTTATTTCCGATGAAGTTCTCAGAAATGAAAGGTATCCTTGGTGTTATAGGAGTGATAAAAATCCCTTTGAAAGCTGATACGAAGCTTGTGAAATAGCGCCCTGATAAGCTGAACGTTAATTATAAAGAAAAATTAAGGATGGAGCTAGATAAGATGCTCATTGTAGGAATCATTAAGGCTATGGAAGACATTCTGTCGCAGGTCAAAGCTCGAAGCTCTGTCGAAGCCGGTGTCAGGAAGTGTCGAATGTCCTTATTATGGCACAGCCATAGTTACTGGTTGTGCCGAAGAAGTAAAGGTGTGTCGAAGCTTAAAATGCGACTGTTGGAAAAAATCAGACTTGGCGGCGCTAGTACATTAACTATATTAACTACCTATAATGATGAGATTTTTGGAAATCTACCGCCGTCTGGACAAGATCTCTGTCAGATTTGGTGTCTTCAATGGACAGTTATGGAATATTTGGTCATTGGATTGTATAAGAAGACACCCAGGCTTGCAAATCTCGCATTATGCATTTTCTTGAGTTTTACAGTTCCGTCCATGTCAGCTAATCGCGAAGTTCATGAATTGTTGAGAGAATTCAAATAGAGGGGTTTGCAGAACCTTATGAGCACCCCACCTACATTTGCACCTCGCGAAGAAACTCCCCCAATACCAAATCAACCAATGAAGACGCAATCCAACAGGAAGAAGTTTAAACCAGAAGTTCGCTCTAAGCGAAACAAAGACAGACACAAGCCATCAGGAAAGACACTGGAGGAACCCGGGATGAATCCTTCTGGTTCAGTGAGGCTCCAACCTGAAGGTTTTGAAGACTTCGATGAGGATGAGAACATTGCACCGCAGCATCCACCATATCTTCAGCCTATTCGACCAGGATTTTAGCCACCTCGACGGACAACAAAGTTCACATTACGCACCCCTTCGCTGCCACAGGGTGTGCAGTTGGTCGGAACCATGACAGGGAAAATAGACCGGCTTATGTACGCAGACCATGATATGAATGATCGTGGGAAGTTTCCACATTTTTCACCTAGAACATACTTGCACTCTATCCACTATCCGGAGACTGGAATGATGTTGTTGGAAGTGAAGCACTGGGCTGCGGGCTTGGAGAAAGCTGGCTTATTGAAGATGCTAAATGTCCCCCACTTTGGTTGCGGCACACAGGTGAACGTGGTGGTCAAGCAGCTATTGGAATTGGTGCATGATGGGCACCTATGGATAGGAGACTAGAGAATTCCTATTAACGGTGAGCTCATTCATAGGATCATAGGCTTGTCAAAGGAAAGGCCTGATCCGAGGATTGAATTTCTTTCAAAACACAAGGATACGAAGCTGGCATAGAGCACGAAGGACCACTTCGGCCTGACGAAAGGAAAGCGAGGGTATCAAACCTCGGAAATTCGACACCAAAACATTCACTTCGCAGCTGAGCTCTTAGCCCTCAAATTAATGAGGAAGTGCAGACCAAATGAAGTGTCTACCCCGATTGTCAGTATTGCTGCGAACTGTGCCGAAGGCTACAATTACAAATGGGCAGACTACATTGCTAAGGAATTCCTCGAAGATGTCTGCGATGTGCAAGAGAAAGGTAGACCCTTTCACTATTCATGGCTTATAGTGCTCATTGCACTAGTAGGATGGAAAGAACCTACCAAGGTGTAGTTTGTTGATGTGCCTCCGCAGATGCCTAGCGCAGCAAGGTACGCATTTCTGTGGGTGTCATAGGACAAGGATTTATAGAAGATGACAAACTATGTGTTCACATTCTATTTAATGAGTATCTCATATGAGATCCTGAAGACACCGCGACTCAGCAATGAGCTATTTTCTCAGTATGCGGGAGTGACCAACTTCAAGGCCGACATACACAATGTCTTCATTCAGGCCCGCGTAGATTATAAACATGCATGCTGGAAGTTGCCATATGTGGTGACCCAAGAAGACATCCTCGCAGTATTTCAGCAGTGGTCATCTGAATGGATGAAGGAAGTAGGGACAAAACCCAACATTCCAGTCCCTCCAGTCACCAATGTGGGTGCAGGCCCTAGTCAGACATAGCAGAATGACCCACTCAAAGAAAGCGAAGAACAGAGTGAGTCACCATAGAGTGAATGTGACCAGGGTGGATATCGAAGAGATGAAGAAGAAGAAGAAGATTCGATAAAAACCATCTCAAACCCCAATTGGCCAGATAAGCGCAAGTCGCCAGAGGCAAAGGAAGTGACCAAACCTCATTCTAGAATGAAAGAGAAGGCGTCAAAGGACAAGAACATCGTCAAAGAGCCCCCTGTGACAATGGAAGAGCTTGATCAGGCCCTGATAAAGTCCACAAAAGTATTAACCAACAAATGGTCAAAGTTTGCAGCTACGCACCTTGATGCGCTCATCGGCATAGCTCAGCGAATCTCAAAAATGAAGGAGTTAGCACAAAAATCAGCAACTGGCGCTGCAGCAAGCAATGCCCCAGTAACCGCACAACCAGAGATAACAGAGGACAAGTGCCAAGTGCAGCCCTCATAATAACTGACACAGCATCTCACTCGCAGATGAGCATGACAGTTGGAATAGATTACACCAAGATGTCTATGATGAATCTGCATCTCTGTCAATTAGTAATCATGAAGGAGATCCAAGCACGAGGCCGCTACTCACAAATGAAATTATAGAATACCACAAAGTAGAGTGAGAGCCTCGCAGCACAGTTGGAAGAAGCGGAACAAAAGAAGAGGGAAGCAGAAATCAAGCAGGCCACACTGGCGTGAGTATTGGATGAGGCATGTCGAAGTCTCCCTGAGTTCGACATGCAGGCTGAAGAGGAACCAGAGCAAAGAATAGTCAAGCTGAAAGACTATGCACAACAATCTCAAAGTGAGATTGAGAAGCTCAAAGAAGAACTTGAGGCTCAGATTACAGAGCTTCAGCTATGCATCATTCCTGAGAGTCCATCAGAAGTCAGGAAACAGCGCCGTAGAGATATTCAGGCCTCAGTAACAAAGATCTCAGATCTTGCAAGTAGTGCAGCAAAACTGGTAGATGAAAGTGTCAAGGCCTAGGAAAACTTGCAGGACAATCTAGAAGTAGAACAACTGCAAAAAACCATCAAGCAGCGACAGACAGAGCTGGATGCAGTGAAAGCAAAAATTAAGAATCTGCCTCCTATGCAGAAGATGCTCAGGGTAAAGCAAAGCAATGAAATCCATCAGGAAATTGAGTCATGTAGAATGAAAGCAACACTGTTGGAAAATTATATGCAACCCCTCATCAACGAGGCCTTGGAGTTGAGCACTGCTGCGGACAGCCAGCTCAAACTTCTGAAGGAGTATGATGCATTTGCACAGGAAAATGCCAGTGAAGCATCAGCAGCAACATTGCAGGAGTTGGTGGAGAAGGAGAAAACAGCCGATGATATCATGCACACCCTCAACAAGAAGTTTACTATCTTCACCAACAAGATTCTCCCACCAGACAAGCAGCAGAGTGTCCTGGGACGGGACACTAGTGAGTCTTAGGGGCTTGTTGGGATGCGGATCTTAACGGTCCCTAATTTTGGTAAATCTGTGGTTTTGGTGCGAAGCTTGTAAGCGGAGTTGAAACTCAAAATAGTCTTAGGGGTGTCGGGGTTGGGTCAAAGCCCCTCTTTTTGTAAATTTCCCATGGTTTGCGGGTACCCACGGTTTAAGTCCATGGAATTGTAATAGTGCACTTGTATAAATAGGCACTTATGGAAAGAAGTTAGGTTAGGATTTTTCAAGGTTTTATGATGAAGATAATTTGATGCGAAGCTAAGATCTATCTTAGGGTTTAATATTAAGTCCCAGCTGTGTGCATGGATGACCTCTGCAGCTGAGTGCGCAGAGGGATTTTGAAGGAAGGTTAAGTCCCAGTTGTGTACATGGATGACCTCTACAGCTGAGTGCACAATTTTGGGTGATTGAGAAGATCTGTAGCTGAGTGCATAGATTAGAACCGTGATTTTGTAAAGAGTTGAATATAAACACAATTCTGTGGACGTAGCCCCTACACTGGGGGTGAACCACGTATATCTTGTGTTGTGGTGGCTCTGTTATTTTTGTGTTGTTATGTTTTTATGCTTTTGATAAGTAGGTGAAAGCTAAATTAAGATAACTGTTAAATATTAACTTTGCTGTGAATTCCTAGTTAAGGGTTAAGCAAGAAACGTTCTTTTATATAAACTGCGAGGCTATTTAAGTGAATGTCAAAGCTCTATTTTGTATAAATATTTGTTGTTAAGGCTAAAGGTACAGTAATATCCCTCTTCTGCTTGTAGAAATCTGATTCTGTGGCACCCCATAGCTGTTTTGAGTGAGACTACAACATGTTCACAGGTTGTTGCCGAAAGGGCCAACACTGTGGGTCTTTTGTTGGTGCGAAGATAAAAGCATAGAACCTGGGTCTGCCCTAAGCCCAACATGAAGGCCAAAAAGAAAAAATTGGGTTTCTTCCAAGAAAAAGCCTTTTGATATTCCTGGATATTCATTTTAAGCTCCAACGACAAGATAGAATCCAATGGGAAATATTAACCATTATTCAGGACATGATGAGCTATTGGATCCCATTTAGCTTTAAAAACAGAAAAATTGGGAAGACAGTAAATTATACATAACATAGATTTTAGTAAAGAATAGGGTTCCCTAAACGAGGTGACAGGATATAGGTCGTCTTTCCTATATGAGAACTTACCAAGTTCATTCATCCAATATTTTAACATTTCATCAAAATTGAACCTGGTTTTGCAAGCTTTGAAAAATTCTATGTCGAGGGGTTATCTAGCTAGTTTAAGGCAATAGGCTCTCATAAAGACCTTGGGACAGAAGGTATCTATCTGTGACCCTGCACTATCATTGAAGGAACAGTCTTTAGGATTTGCGTGTTCTATGATCCATTTGACCGCATCATTATAACAGAAGATGGAAGGTCTAGTAGCTATGGTGTCGAGTCCAGAATCCCTCAGTTTGTGTGCCTATGCTCAAACTTAAGTTGTGTGCCTATGCTTTTTGAAGGTGAGAGATCGTTACTATTCTTCATGCCTATTGAATCTAAGTCGCATTATCTTTAAAATGATCATGGATGGGAATGTGCAAATCATTTTGATAATTATGTTTGTTGGTTGCATTTTTTTAAACGTTTTCTTTAATCTCGAGTTAACCATTTGTTTACTGGCATGTTTTTCTATATGAAAGGGTTCTTGTTTTACACAGATAACTGGTTGGTCCTAGCTAGTCGCCATTTGTTGTAAGAACAACATATCCCATGTTTATCTAAAACATGGGAACCCCCAATTTTGCATGCAATTGTAATGTTCATCAAATCCTTAAATAGTTTTGAGTTCCCCATAATTTTTATCATGGTTTCTATGATTTGACTTAGTTAAATTTTTGAAATTTATGCTGCTTTTGGTGGTTTGCGAAAGACTGTATTTTTCCAAAAATTATATCCTTCCTACAACCCATATCTCATAACCTACAATGCGGATTGCAGGATCTTGAAGTTTAATATTTTTTATTTTTCCATCGCACATCTTGCAACCCACAATGAAGGATGTGGGAGTGGAAGTATTTTTATGAGTGCATTCGGTCATCCTGCAACTCGCATCCTGCAATTGTGGATTGCGGATTGCGGGAAGTAATTTAATTTATGATTTTTGTTGCATGTCCCTCCAACACGCAACCCGCAATTTGTGGGATGAAGATTGCAGAAAGGGTTAAATAAAATTTGGATGGTTTGTAATCCCACATCCTGCATCCTGCAATTGTGGAATGTGGGTTGCGGGATGGTGAATAAAAGTAAAACTTCACATTTTGATTCCAAACCCCGCAATTTTTAATCTTGATCATTCATTCATTTGAATCCTATGGTCTTAATTTGACCCACAAAAGATCTATATACAGGACGGTCTTTTATATTTTCTTACCATTTTTACTGTGCTGCGTGAATTTTATATGTTTTTTTACCACAAAATGTCATCACAGTCCAGATCAATTTCAAGTTTGTTTCTTATTTAGTTTTTAGTTTGATTTCTTACTGTAGATTTGTTTGAATCAAATTTTATTTCTTTCTTTAAGCTTTTAAACAGAGTTTTCCCAAATTCCAAGAATGGCATAGATTACCTATTACAAAAGCCTTCGAAAGGACATGCTGACCAAGGACCCAAACTTGGGGATTTTCTTGGATACCAATGGCAGAGTCACTGAAACTTACCAAATTGAATGGCCTATGGTATACTTAATTTTCGACAATGATGACTTCTCTAATATACAGAATGATTCAAAGATGCTCACGCCTATGTCCGGAAATGTGAGCCTTGCCAGAAGTGTATTGGAAAAGTAAAAAACCTATCTTCCCTTTAGAGCCAATAGCAGTCCAGTTTCCATTTCAGCAATGGGGACTGGATTTTGTCGGATGCATGAACCATGCTTCATTCCTGCAACACAATTACATCTTGACAGCCACTGATTATTTTACCAGGTGGGTTGAGTTAGTTTCTATTAGAATATTCAATATGAACCAATTAATATCCTTTATTGAAATTCAAATAGTCACAAGGACCCCTGAATATCTCATTTTTGACAATGCGTCTTACTTCATGTCCATTGACCTCACAAGCTACGCCCTTGAAAAAGGGATCAAGCTCAAATTTTATGAAATTCTCCAACAAAAACATGATAAATATTTTGAAAAAGACAGTGGCTTCCCATCACAAGTATTGGCACACCCAGCTCTACAATGCTCTTTGGGAAGACCAAATCACCCCAAAGGAATCCATTGTAAATTCCCCTTACTATCTGGTTTATGGAAAGGAAGTTGTCCTACCATCCAATATCACCATCCCCTCATTACAATTATCCCAATCCATCAAAAAGACAATTCATCCCCACTTCAGTAGAGGATTGATACTCTGCTCAAGTTAGAATAATATAGGGAAAGATCCAAGAACAAATTATTTCAACACCAATAGCTGGTGAGAAAATGGTTCGATGAGAAATCTTCTTCTGGCAGGGATTTTTCAGTAGGAGATTTGGTATTGAGGTGGGATAAGCATCATAAAGACAATAGAAAGTATACCAAGTTTCAATGCCTTTCGCTGGGACCTTTCATTGTTACATAAAAGATTAGTCATAGCACTATTCAGTTATAGACATTGGAAGGAGTCATTGACACCTACCTAGTGAATGTTTCTCTGCTTAAAAGTTTTTTTTTTTTTTTTCTGAACAATTTCATGAGTCATGTACACAAGCTTGGTGTGTTATTTTTTCTGTTTTTATTGTTTTGAGTGTTTACTTGATATTAATAGGCTTTTAATAATCTCTGGACATTTGGTAATGGCAGGTAATCAGTTTCTCTCAAGATTCCAGCACTCTAGACCTTAATATATTGTTAGTTTAAACCTTTTTCTAGCCTGTGTCAGGATTTGTTTTATATATGAATGGGAACCAGTAATTGTAGGATTCCAGATTAATACATTTTTATCTTGGTCAATATATTTGCATATGCTTTATTCGTGTGATGAAGGGAGGGAAGGTAACTGGTTCTTCTTGTCTCAGGTCTCATTAGTGCACTACAACACACCTTTATAACCTGGTTGGCCTTATCTATTTTGGACTCTATCATAGTCACACACAAAAAAAAATTTACTATGGATTGCAAGATGGGGGGTCTCATCATGAGCCAAACCATTAGGTTCATATATGCTTAGTGGAATGACATCTTCTCCATGTAACTTGGGGGATGGTTTTTAGTTTTTCTCAAAGATGGAAGATCCTATCACAAGTTGATTCATTCATGATCTGCAAAGCATCGGTGAGTAACAATACCATTATGTGGATATTGTTATAGTTGATTTTACCACTTTAGGTGAATCACACTTGTATGGCCTTTCCGAGGTCCCACTGCAGACTCCTTGGACCCCTTGGACCACTTTTTGTCCTTTGATGTTTCCTTGACCATCCCTAAAAACATGTGAAAAATGATGCATGCAACTTTTAAACCTCTAATCATGTATATACGTGGGTTTGACCACTAAAACCATGTACATCGAGATGTGTACAAAATCCAAATCCTTTTGGAGTTTTTTCTTGACATTGATCCAATTCACATGACTCCTGGCCTTCCATATGCCTTGAGATCACTCGAACTCGACCTTTCATTACCCCTTTGAAAATCTATATAAGGAACTCTTTGGTACATTGAAGACATAAGAGAGAATTGAGAGCAAAGAAACTATAGTCCATTCTTGACGGAACTTATGTTTGAGTCTACATCCCTTCATCCCTTGGAGCACTTTTGTGTTCTTCCTAAGCTTTCCTTTTGCTTGTGAGCTTGCTATCGAGAGATGGAGGATTGAAGTGGTGGAGGCCCAAGTAGGGGATTTAGTTTCTCCAATTCACAGACGTGCCAAAAGAGGTTGTATCCATTGTAATCTCTGATTTTATAATAATAGAAATATCTTTTCCTGTCTAATAATGTATGTTTGAATGAATATTTTATCCATTGGATGATTTCAAATGTTTATACATTGTTGATTATATATGCTAGAATAGATCTAACACCAATATAACTAGTATGATTATATTGTTCACTTGTTGTTGAGGATGTGATTAATCAATTCAAGTTGAAGTTGGAAAGCTCAACGGGAATCTACTCCAACCATCCAGAATAAGGTACGAGGTCTTATCCTTTAGTGTTAGATATTTAATTTCTATTGCATATTGGAAAGGATTGATTTCTGGAGTCAAGTTGTTTGTTGTGGTACCCCAAGCCATAGGAATTTCTCTCCATAATAGAATTGGCGACTCCACTGGGGAGTTCCTAGTAGTTGTCGTTTGGGGGTTTTCTATTGGCATTCAATGAATTTGAATTTCTCTTTCTCTCTTGTTTTTGTGTCAGGTCTGGGGGCATGTTTTCCTGGTAGTGTCTGATTGGTGTGAAGTTTGTCTCAGCTTGTCTATTTGCCTTGATTTGTATGCACTTTTATTACTGTACGTGAGTTTCGAGCTCACGGTCGCATATACATGCGGGTTTCTATGCTATTTCCGCGTATACACGTAGGTTTACTGCAAACAGTCGTGTATGCCCTTAGTTTTTCCTTTTTAGTGGAAGTTGAAAGGTTCTTGGGTGAAGTTTGATGATTGTTGAGTCTCCCTTGATACTGCCTGAGTCTGTATACACCTCTGTTTCTGACCATAGACGTTTTTTTAGGGTAATTTTTTTTTTTTAAGTTCTTGTCATGGCATTTTTTATTTTTTGTTTGGGATTAGTGCATTAGATTTCTTTTACCTTAGTGCTTTTCTTGAGTGCTGCTTGAGTGTGCTTGCAGAATCTGGGGGTTGTAGAATCATTCTTTTGCTTTTTATATCTCATTTTATTTCAAAAAAACCAAAAAAATTTGCTTAACATCATGCATTGCATTTTGCATTTTGCATAGTACTTGCACTAGATTTGCTTTGTAGTATTAGTTAGGATTTCATATAGGAAAGCTTGCATTAATCATTTGAAGAAAAATTGTGCATTTCACATAGTAGCATACCCTGTTTTCATGGACGCAATGCATTTGCATTGATTTTTAGTTGTGCATTTTACTTCATGTTGTGTCATAACACCATTAGTTGCACGTCCATATCCCTCTTTTGAGCAATAAAGCCAATTAAAATCAACACTTAATTAAAATGAACTACACTATTTTATTTCATAGGGTTCACCAACAAGCTTAGGTTTTAGGGTCTTGGAATAGTTCATTGTGATTAAATTCTCCAAGACCACTAAACAACAACATATATGTGTCTGTCCAGGTGAGTGTGTGAAATCCTTGGTATAACCAGTGTTTCTCAGGATCCTCCTCTCAAAAGGGAGTTAAGCACAAGGCAGTGTGAGTGGTTATTGATTGGGATGAGCCCTAGTCATAACTGAGTAGAATCGGAGATATTTCTAGGATTGTATTCATATCTGGGGGCTCTTTCGAGAGTTTCAAGATTTGCTACCTAGCCCATACGGTCAATCCTTCCTGTGACTATATGTGTGAGCAATTATTATATTGAGGTGCCTTAGTGGCCTTACCTAGGATATCGAGGGGGTACTTTGCAGGGGTTATTCTACAAGTGTCCCGGCCAGGTTGGGGTCAGACAGCATAGTCGCTTTATGCGTTGAAGCTGAGGGCCACAATAATTGGTTACGTACCTATGCTTGTTGTGTATGGGAGTCTCAAGCCTCTCCTAGGTGAGACATACCTGCTTCATTCAGGAGCTCACTTATCCTACCCTTGATTTCTTGCATTTGGATTTAGGTTTTATTAGTGATGGCTCTGTGCACGATAGCTTGCCTAGGGTTTGCATAGATAGAGAGTCTTTTCTATTTTTTGAGTAATTGTGGATTCAGGTGTGGCTCCTCGCTATTCTTTTCGTTTAGCAGGGCTTCCATCTTCTACATCTCCTTCTACTTTGGGAGACAGACATAGAAATTCCAGGTGGACTACTTCACACATTAATTCACACACCATGGGAGACCATATAGAAGGTATTCCTAAACTACCTTCTCCCATTCATGTGGAAGATGGGGAGTTTACTCCTACCTATGATCCTTCACCCAAATTGACTGAGTTAGGTCCTGTGATTTCTGATATAGGAACCTTTCATGATATACCTACTCACTCTAGGGTTGATTCCCCATTGACGCATTACCAGTATGGAATGCCGGAGGATGCCGAGACTCATTTCAAACCCGCAAGCACTAGTTATGGTAGTTATGGTATGTCTGGTTTTTCCACACATGATTTGGAATTTCATGTCAAATCTGAGTTCGAGCCTAACACTATGCCTAGGGGCACTCTCATTCCTTACCATGCGGAGAGGTTTGGGAGCACTAGTCACATTGCACCTTCCATCTCGGTGGTGGAAGCTACATCACATATTCCTCCTAGGTCTAGGGTTAGTGATCCTATTAGGATACCAGATCTGAGACGAGTGACTATAGGGAATAGTACATACTTAATTACATAGATCCCTTTGTCCTCTATCCCTAGTTATTCGATTGTTCACCCTCCACCTCATTCACATGGTCCTTCAAGCCAAAATGTTGCTACGAGTCATGTTTGTACTGCGGTTACTAGACCGGTAGTGTCTGAGCTCCATGCACCACCCGTTGTGTCTGGAGGTCATGATTATACTTCTATAGGTCACATCCCTACTTCTAGAATGTATATTCCTACTTTTGAAACGTATGTTCCTACCTATGGAGTGTCTCATGGGACATCACATGCGATGACTTATGGACCCTATTATGGGACACAGTATGGACAAGGTTCTTCACCTTATAGGGGTGGGTATCAACAACCTGCTTACTCTCCAAATTATGGCTTTGTAGCTCCAAATAGTCAAGGTCTACCACATTATGGTGCTTCCATGCCACCCTATATGGGTCAAATGGGAGGAGGGCACTATGGACAAGGCCATGGTGGTAATCAGATCTATGTGAATCAGAACTATCAGGGCGCGGTCCATCGACCTCATCATCCTAGGCTCCCTTTCCTTGCAACGCTGAATCTTCCTGACTTGTGGAGATTGACGAACGATCCTGTAGCTCATGACCCAGCTTGGCCGGTTGTCCCTACTAAGCTTCCCTCGGACATACCCAAGTTCAAGGGAAAACCGAGAGAGGATCCAAGCGAACACGTTACTGCTTTTCACCTATGGTGCTCTTCGAATTCCTTACATTAGAACTCAATCCGTTTGAGACTATTTCAACACACCCTTATAGGGTCTGCCGCAAAATGGTATATAGAGCTACCTAGGGGGGCATTCGCTTTGTTCGATGACCTATCGATGAATTTTCTTAACCACTTCCAGCTAGCGATGCGTTATGACGTCGGTATTGAAATCTTGTCAACATTTCAGTAGGATAAAGCTAAACATATCTCAGATCACATCCAAGAGTGGCGTAGACAGAAGAGGTTAATTAAATCCTTTATACCGCTGGAATTCCTCCTCAAATGGTTCCTTAAGTTATTATTGCCATATTAAGCGAAAGATGTGTCTACATCCAGAGTGCAGAATGAGGAACAAGTGATTTTTAGGGTGCAGGAACTGGACTTGATTTATGCTCAGTCTGGTTTATTATATGAGATCATTCCCAACGCTCCGCATTCTAGTTTCAACCCCAAAGTTAAACATGTACCACATGCCGATGGCATTGTGGGTTGTGCGAGTGCTAAACCTATGGATTCGGTTGCAAAACAAGCTAGTCAATTGTCAGTCAACTAATCTGCTTCAGGACAAGCTATGACTTCATCTCAACCCACCCAAATGGCGAGTGTGCTTTCAGTACAATTGTTGGACTAGAAGGGTAACCAACAGCCTAGACAGAATAAAAACAAGGGTAAGAATAATCATAAGGGTGGGAATAAGAATGAGAATGATAACAATAATGGCAATAATTCCCATGATGCTGGGGGGGACAAGCAAGATAAATGTATGGTTAAATTCCCTTGCAAGTTGTGTAAGGATGATCACCTCACTTACTTGTGCCCTCGTATCGATGAAGCCTCGAGATTCTTGGCACAGGGCCGAGCTGTGTTAACTAACCCTTTAACTCACAATCAAAATATGAACTCGAGGACCCATGATCAATCTGGTGGTGATCAAGATCCACCGGAGGGTAGTGGGCATGGTTGCATTAACATGGTACATGCTATGAAAGTTGTGACCCGTGCGAAGGACTATGGTTCGTCACAACCCAGCCTAGGAAAGGAACCTGATCGCCCAGAGTCTCCTTTGCGTATTGAGAAATCTATGGATAAACCTGAAGCCGTACCTCACATTCCTAAAGGATTCCTTAAGCATTTGGGGCACAATCCTAATGCCCAAGCCACCCAGAGCTATTCAGTTGTCAAGGATTTGGGCCACACTCCTTGTGCGATGTCTGCATTGGAAGTGATTCAGAGTTGTCCTTCGCAAAGGAAGGCTTTGCTTTCTGCCCTTGGTGTGAATGATGACGATTCTTCCTCTGTGATTAAATTTGAAACCGCAGGACTTCATCCTTGCTTGCCTTACTATGTGTCTCTTTTGATACATGTAGAATTTCTTAACATGATCATCAAGCGCACTGTGATTGACAAAGGCGCTGCCACTTTTGTGATGTCTTTATCATGTTGGAAGGGTTTAGGTTCCCCTAAGTTGTCTAAATCGACGACCATGTTAACTGCATTTGATGGGATATCGTTTAGGCCACACGAAATCCTTCCTTCCCTTAAGGTCCGTTTGGGAGGAAAGACCATTGTGATAGAGGTCGAGGTGGTTGATGCACCCCTGGACTACAGTATCTTACTGGGTAGGAATTGGATGTACAGTATGCAAACCATTTCTTCTTCCCTATTTCGTGTTGTATGTTTTCCATTCAACGAGAAGATAGTCACGATTGATCAAATGACATTCAAGAAACCATCTGTTACCACATCTTCAGGAGCTTCAATCTCGATCGTTGAACACTCTAGGCCAACAACTGGAAGTGTGGGTGTAGGCATGTATCCATCCATCATGGGAAGCTTTAGTTGTCCTGCACCAGTCCTCATGATAGGGTCTTGTTCCGATGAGGCTTCGACATCTATGAGATTGGTGTCTTTTCGCACGAGTCGTATGGAAGACCCTTGGGTTCTTCCTACACTGAGTACTTCGAGTGAGCCCATCGTGACGAATGTATCGTTGCCTACAACTATGATAGCTTATCAAGCCAATCTTGAGTCTGATGCAGAGCCTAGTCCTTCCTCTTCACATATAGAGGAGGAGGACCCTTATGTGCTGCCGGCATGGGCAGTCCAGTCTTCTCACGCACACGACTGCCTTGATATAGTTTTCCCTTTAGATGAAGCGATTATTGAGGCCATGTCGAGAGTTGAGCCACCATGGGAGGAACTTCATCATAGATCTTACTTTCTTCCCGAGCTTGACCTCTTGGATCATGACAACTTTAGGGCGGTTCTTAGTGAGAGAATTGGTAGTCCTATGGTTCCATTAAGCTATCCTAGTTTGATGGCTGATGGAAACATGGCTAACATATCTTCAACAATTCCTATTAATATCTCTCACGATCCTGGCAGAATAGAGAATGTCTATATTGGGGCAGAATGTTCCCATGCTGAGATTCTAGAATGCACTGAGCTATTCAAAGAATTCAGTGATATATTTGCTTGGTATTACGATGAAATGCCAAGAATCAACCCTCGAATTGTTGAACATGAGATTAATACTTATCCCAATGCTAAGCCTATTCGACAACGTTTACGTGCTATGAATCCAAGGAAAGTAACCATGATTAAGGGAGAGATAGAGAAACTGTTTAAAGCCGGTTTTATCTATCCCATTCCCTTGACGGAGTGGGTTTCAAACCCCATTCTAGTCGATAAGAAGTAGGGAGTGATTATCATATGTACTGATTTCCATGATTTGAATCATGCCTGTCCTAAGGACAATTTCCCCACGCCATTTATTGATCAGATTTTGGATGAGTGTGCTGGTAGCGAGGTTTGTTCCTTTATGGACGGCTTTTTCGGATATAATCAAATACAAATTAAACCTAAGGACCAACATAAGACTGCATTTATTTTTCCTTGGGTAAATTTTGCATATCAAAAAATTCCTTTCGGCCTTAAGAATGCCGGAGCTACTTTTTAGTGGGCAATGACCTTGATATTCCACGATCTCAAGTCTATTATTGAAGTATTTTTGGATGACCTTGCTGCTCATTCTCGTATGAGAATGCCTCATTCCTATCACTTGAGATTGGTATTCGAAAGATGCCGCCATTATTTGGTTAGGATAAATCCTCATAAGTGCATATTTTGTGTGAAGTTAGGTTGCTTGTTAGGATTCATCATTTCTAAAGAGGGTATAAGGGTCGACCCTTTGAAGGTTGAGGCAATACTTTAGTTGTCTCCCCCCAAAAATATTCGTCATCTTCAATGTTTGCAAGGCATGTCAAACTTCTTACGGATATTTGTTGTCAATTTTTCAATTACGTCACGTGCCTAAGAATTACCTCATAGTGGATAACTGTGAGGACCCTGCAGCAAACAAGTAATCAAAATACACGATATAGTAGTAGAACTCAAAATCACTTTTATATTAATCGCAGGCCACTTCAAGAGGGCAACCTCCTTTGAGCAAGCTCAATACAAAATAACTTCACGGTGACTTCCTTGGCCTCAACACACACTTATATACTAAAAATAGGCGCCAATACTATGGTTCAAAACCATGGGCCAATATAAACTATGGATCAACAAATACTACAGGTAGCTTACAAAGCATATGCGCCCAACAACAATAACACAAACTATGGATCAACAATTACTATGGGACGACTTAAAAAGAATATGCGTCCAACAACAATATACTAACACGGTAAAGACATGGGTTCCTAACATCCCCTCCCCCTTAGAAAAATATTTGTCCTCAAAGCTTTAGATGTGGAAATTGTCGCTGAATCTGAAGGAGTGGTTCCCATGTAGCATCCTAGGGCTGCATTCTATTCCATTGAATTAAGACCTCTGTGATAGAGTGAGAGCGAAGCTCACGAGTGCGCTTATTGAGGACAGCCTCCGGCTCCAAAAAGATGGATCCTTCATTATCCAGTTCTAGTAAAATAGTTTGGCCTTTGATGTTGGTGCCAAGAACTTTCTTCAGACAAGAGACATGAAATACTGGATGAATGCGAGAAGAAGGCGGAAGTTCCAATTTATAAGCAACAGACCCAATCTTCTGAATAATCCTATATGGCCCATAGAACTTTGGAGCGAGCTTATGACGCCCTTTAAGTTTTAGTGAGGATTGCTTGTAAGGCTGGAGACAAAGAAAAACCATATCACCGGCTTCAAAAGTGCGCTCAAAACGGTGCTGAACAGCTTGTTGCTTCATGCGATTTCTTGCCATGTGAAGGTTTTCGCGCAAAATTTGAAGAACCTCATCGCGGTTTCGAAGGACCGCGTCAACTGCCTGAACTAGAGAACTGTTGGGGGTGTAAGGAAGAAGAACTGGCGGTGCCTAACCATAAAATACTTCATATGGAGTCATTTTAGATGCAGTGTGGTAAGAGGTATTGTACCACCATTCAGCGAGAGGGAGCCACTTTTCCCACTGATGTTGTTGCTCAGAGGAGAAGCAACGAAGATAAGTTTTGAAGCATTTATTAATAATTTCAGTTTGACCATCCGTTTGGGGGTGATAACCTGAACTCATCTTCAGTTTGGTGCCAGTGTGGTGAAAGAGTTCTGTCCAAAAATGACTGGTGAAAGTCGCATCACGATCCAAGACAATGGAAGAAGGCATTCCATGAAGACGAAAGATCTGGTCCAGGAAAATTTGAGCAATGGAAGAGGCTGTATAGGGATGGCTGAGAGCACAAAAATGACTATATTTGGAGAGGCGATCAACCACAACCAAAATCACAGTCTTCCCTCTAGATTTAGGGAGCCCTTCAATGAAATCCATAGAAATATCTGTCCATATCTAGGTAGGTATGGGCAAGGGCTCGTGCAATCCCGGAAGGGGTGTTGTTTCACCCTTATTGCGCTGGCAGGTATCACATTCAGCCACCATCTGTTGAATTGTCCTTTTCATGCCCTGCCAAAAGAAGTTGCGTCATGCCCGTTCATACGTTTTAAGAAAACCAGAGTGCCCAGCTGATGGAGAAGCATGGAGTTCATAGAAGATAGCTTGTTGAAGAGCTGTGTTCTGGGGAAGCACCAGAAGACCCTTGTATCCCAGTGAAGCACCATCCTAAGAGTAATGTGGGACAGCACAAGGGTTGTTGTCCAAGCGTTGGATGATGTGAGATAATGAAGATTCATTGACATAACCCTATTGAACCGATTGCAACCAATTTGGAACAGGCATAGAAATAGCGGAAAGAGAACCTTGGTCATCAAATGTGCGAGAAAGGGCATCTGCCACAATATTGTCCTTACCCTTCTTATAAGTGATCTCATAGTCATAACCCATGAGTTTGATAACCCATTTCTATTGTGCTGGGGAGGATACACGATGTTCTAGGAAATATTTCAGACTCTGGTGATCAGTCTTGATGCAGAAATGATTCCCTAAGAGGTAGGGTCGCCACTTTTGTACTGCATGCAAAATAGCCATCATTTCCTTCTCCTATGTAGAGGTAGATAAATTCTTACCGGAAAGGGCTTTGCTGGTGAACGCAATGGGGTGTTCATCTTGAAGGAGAACAGCACCAAGTTGATCTAGAATTTGTTGGAGATCCAAAGGAGTAGTGGGGGCCACTGATGGTTGCATTTGAATGGAATGGAGCTGAGCGATGACACCATGGGAACTCTTCTTAAGGATTTTTTCCATGCAATGTGAATTGATGATGCTGAGAGACCCTGGTTGTAATCCTTTCAATGTGTGTTTGTGTTTATCGGGGGAGAACTGCATCCAAAGTTCAGCAAAATCCCATAATATGGGGCCAAGTGTGCGCAGCCATTGAGTGCCCAAAACCACATCACATCCGCCTAAGGTCAAGGCAAACATGTCAGAGAGGAGGTTATAATATCCCATAGAGATACGCAAATTATGACACTTCCCTTTGCAAGGTAAGGTGCCCCCATTGGCAACCATGACTTCAAAGTTGGAGAAAGGATGGATAAAACAATCAGCTTGTTTGGCGTTCTGAGGGTCAATGAAATTATGAGTGCTGCCAGAATCAATGAGTATTGTAAGAGGAAGCTTCTTGAAGTAACTACGTACCCGCATTGTTTGGGGGGCAGTGACTCCAGCTAAAGCATGGATGGATATCTTGGGCTGGTCATCCTGAGATGGAGGGTCAGTAGGCGGCTCCTGAGTGTTAACTGGAGCATCCATTGTATCGAAAGCTTCTTCACCAATTTCAGAGGCAGGTGGAGAATCCACATCCAAGAGATAGAGCTTTTGTTGAACACATCGATGTCCCCGACTGAATTTCTCATCACAATTATAACAAATCCCTTTTTCTCTGCGTGCCTGCATCTCTGTTTCAGACAAATGCTTGATTGGAGGTGAGCGATGAGCTGGCAGAATTGGAGGTCGTTGAGAACCCATATTTCGGAAGGGAACAAAATAGGATTTGGAGTGCTGTTGGGCTGCCATCTTGTCTTCTACCATTTTATCCAACCCCAGGGCTTCCATCATTGTGTTGGGACTGAACATTTTGACCTCAGAGTGAATTGCATCCTTTAGACCACTGATAAAACAACTCCAGTAGAAGTCATCCGACAATCCTTCACTGTGATTAGCTAGTTTCTCAAATTCAGTTTGATACTCTTTCATAGTGCCAATTTGGAAAATTTTAGTGAGAGCTCCTGTGAAGTCATCAAAAGCACTAGGACCAAATCGTTGCAAAAGGAGCTAGCAAAAATCAGGCCATTTTGGCTCTTCATGAGCCTTGATGTACCAACGATACCATTGAAGAGCTTCCTGTTCCAAATGAAAGGAGGCAAGTGGAACTTGGTGGACATCAAAAGTATTATGAAGACTGAAATGTCGTTCTGCACGATAGATCCATCCAGTCGGATCAGTACCATTGAAGTGAGGAAAATCTAGCTTCGGACCACGAAAATTGCTGGAAGAAGAGAACGCATTGTTTGATTAAGACTCAGACTGTCGTCTAGTGTTCATAGCTGAATGCTCAAGATGGAGACCGAGAAATTTTTCATCCAGTTCCTGGAGTTTGGCTTGGATGGCTGCAAGTGCTTCCTCCATGGTTTTTGCTCCTGTGCGGGTAACAACCATAAGCAGGAGTTTTTTTTTTTTGGAAGTGGGTAGAAAAGAAAAAACAGAAATTGTTTCAGTAGAGGAAAATATGGATTTGGGAAAAAATCAGAAGGCTAATTTGGGTTTGAGTAAGTTTTGGACACTATCGAAAGGACAGGGAAGCAAAAAATGGGGATTTTAGGAGCGGGGTGAAAAAATGAGAAAATTTGGTAGAGAGGGACAAAGAAGCAGAATGAGGAAAGGAATACGGTGGCAAAATTTGAAGGCGTTTGGGTGAAAATCAAAGGAGTTATCGCAAACCCTAAAAATAGACAAATGTGGGATTTCGGGTTTTGGGAAGTGGAATTTGGGATAGGGTCTTCAGGAATGAAATATGCAGAATGGAATTGCAGAGGTGTCAGTGAAGTTTCAGGGAAAATAGAGTTGAAACAAAGGAGATATGGCTAAAAAACAGAATTTTATACTTTTTTTTCAGGAAGGGATCTGCAACAGCGTGAAAGTGATCGGAAACAGTGGAATCTGCAACGGTGCGAAAGTGATTGGAAACGGTGCAGAACTGACCGGAAACAGTTCTGGACAGAGGAAATCTGCGATTGTGCAACTGAAAATAGATATGGACCCCAGGTATGTGCGGCTTCCTATCGGTTCAAGGGATTCACTCGGCCACCAATGCTGTCTGACGGCTTGTGTATTGGGGTAGTACCCCTCACTCCACGGCTCAAGTAAAAATGATAACCGCTTGGCCACAAACGACAGCTCTTGGTTTAACTCACGGGTGGGAACTAGTCAATCAGGTAGGGGTCGTTGCCCTTTTTGCTGGCAGGTCCTCTCAATGGGCCAGCTACTTCGGGGTTCCTGTGGTACTCCTCACAATGAGTTTTAGGGCTTATGCCCAAGTACTTCCCACAATTAAGCGGAGAGGGATTATTCCCAGATCCGAACCTGCAACAGAAGTGAAAAAAAATTTGGGCAGAAATTTCACCCAACGAGCCCAAGAAAGTGCTCTGATACCAGATGTGAGGCCCCTGCAGCAAACAAGTAATCAAAATACACGATATAGCAGCAGAACTCAAAATCACTTTTATATTAATCGCAGGCCACTTCGAGGGGGAAACCTCCTTTGAGCAAGCTCAATACAAAATAACTTCACGGTGACTTCCTTGGCCGCAACACACACTTATATACTAAAAAAAGGCGCCAATACTATGGGTCAAAACCATGGGCCAATATAAACTATGGATCAAAAAATACTACAGGCGGCTTACAAAGCATACGCGCCCAACAACAATAACACAAACTATGGATCAACAATTACTATGGGACGACTTACAAAGCATATGCGCCCAACAACAATAACACAAACTATGGATCAACAATTACCATGGGACGACTTACAAAGCATATGCGTCCAACAACAATATACTAACACGGTAAAGACATGGGTTCCTAACAATAACATTTTATACCGCCATGGGGTATATTCCATTCTACGACATTGTTTAACCCATGAAGAGGCTAAGGTAGTGCTAAATGATTTCCACGGAGGGGCGTGCGGTGTTCATTTATCTGAGATTTCTATAGCCCAAAAAATATTAAGAGCATGTTATTTCTGGTCATCGATCTTTAAGGATTGTGTATATTCGGTTAAGAGGTGCCACCCTTGCCAGGTGTTTGCACGTAATATGCACTCGAAACCTGCCCCATTACATCCCATCATCACCGTCGGTCCCTTCACTAAATGGGGGCTTGATTTTATGGATTGAAACCCAGCTTTGGCTGGGGGCATCATCATATCATAGTGGCTATTGATTACTTCACAAAATGGGCTGAGGCTATGCCTACAGTTAAATCCGACGGTGAGACAGTCATGCACTTCATATTCAACCAGATTATTACTCAGTTTGGGATTCCAAAAGAGCTTGTCACTGACCATGGCTTGCACTTTCAGAATCATATGATGGAAGAGTTGGCATCAAAGTTAGGGTACAAGCAATAGCATTCCTCCTCTTACTACCCTCAAGCAAATGGACAAGTGGAAGCAGTGAACAAATCACTCAAATCCATTCTCCAATGAACCATCACACAGAGCAAGAATAATTGGCACATCATGTTATATCCTACCTTGTGGGCATATAGAACCGTGGTTAAGACTGTCACAGGTTTTTCTCCATATCAACTTGTACATGGAGTGGAATCGATATTGCCGGTTGAATGCGAGATTACTTCTTTGAAGCTAGCCATAGAAATCTTACCAGACACTTCACCATTGGAGGAGTGTTTGGTCCACCTTGAGCAACTTGATGAGCAACGTCGAGATGCCTTGCTGGCTCTAGAGGTAAATAAACGTCGCATAAAGGTCTAGTACGATAAGTCTGTCCATCCAAGGAGGTTTAGTGAGGGAGACTTGGTCCTTTTGTGGGATCAACTGAAAGAACCCTTGGGGGCAGGAAAGTTTAACCCCATGTGGCATGGTCCTTACATCGTCAAACGTGTGTTAGTGAAGGGTGCTTAAGAGTTAGTGGATTATGAAAGAATGACCTTGGCAGAGCCTAGAAATGGGCTCTATCTCAAGAAATACTATGCATTATTTTTAGCTGAGGCTGGTTATTGTATATTATTGTACAGTTAGGATAGTTAGGTCTTTTTCCTTATTGTGATCGGGTTTGTGATTAGTTTCGTTTCTTTTGGTAGATGCCAATGGAATCTTCCACCTACATAGGATTCACGGATGGTGCGAGCCATCACACTCAACACTCAGCCTCTGCTGTTTGGGTGATTTATACTCCTATGGGTCAAGTACTATCTTCAGGAGGCGTATTTCTACGGCCATCTTCCAACAATATTGCTGAATATAGTGCCATTATTAAGCTTTTACGGAATGCCATTTCACATGGTGTTCTTTCCCTTGAGATACATCTTGATTCGGAGTTGGTAGTGTCACAGATTAATGGTTTGTACCATGTTAGAGATCCGACGTTATTTAGAATATTCTTACGCATGAGATTATTAGAATGGCAATTTGACAATATAACATATATACATATTCCAAGAAGTAATAATCAAGTTGCGGACTCATATGCTAACTACGTGTTAGATTGGCATTTGTTTCATACACAATAAATTCATCACGAACAAAATTTTTTACACATGTAAATAAATAAACCGATCATTATAAGAGTTTTTATAAACATCCAAAATGTGATAATACATAGTGTCATGATACAAAAATGGGGCTCTCGAGCCACCAGAATATAATACATTGTAATACAAAATGTGTCACTCCCAGGTGTCTAAGCCTGTGGAGGAGGAGTGGGGTTTTGATCATTGAAGGTCACTACAACTATAGCTAGTCATCAGAATAATCACACCCATGCTCGTGGTACACCCACCACCTGGCGCTGCATAGCCTCAAGAAAGTCCTTAACTTGTGCCATGGGAACTCTATGTGTCAACTGAACGAAGTTGGTATGAATGCTCTAGAGCGTCCGCTCCGCATCCACACCCATGATATCATCTCCTCTTCCCCTCCGTCTATGACAAGGGAAGCCTTCAGGCCATCGTGGTCCCACATTTGCATGCAAATGGTAGATGTCACTATATATTGTCACCCAAAAATATATCTTTTTATTTCATATAATTATAAAACACAAAAAATTAAATAACTCAAAACTTTAAAAATAAAGAGGGTCAAGATTCATTACCTATGTCACCATATGCCAATCTTGGTGGTAGTGGCATGTCCAGGTCTCCCTGGAAATCTATCCCTGCATAGGGGTAGTCATCAATGGAAACTATTTGTCATTGTCACCATGGAAAGAAATCAGCTGGATAGGGGTTGGCTACCCTACCTCCCCCCAGTCTGCGCATGGCATCTACCCAATGCCATTGGGCCAAATGTCGAACCCCGTGAAGAGGAACATCAACTCTAGGGCTCAATCCTAGAACACACTCGAAGAAAAATGTGCTCAATATGCTACTGAACCTGAAGTTCCACACTCTGCCTAAATTACACTCATCAAGCTAATGTTTCATGTTGCTCAGTAGTGTAGTGCTCTAGTCATAGACCGTGGGTCGCATGCACTCCATTGCATAGAACATCAAAGGCTGTGAGGCCTGGTGGAGTGAAGACAAGCCTGCTATCCTGTCCAGTGTCAATATAATGGCCTTTAGGCGCAGCACCTGTATAGAGGTTATTGGGACCTGAATCCCCACCTTCTCTATGTCTAGATAGCAGTACACTACAATGTACTCATTGATAGTCAGGCCACCTCTGGGCCCACCACCAGAATGAAGGTTCACTACTTCCTCTCATCGAGAAAGTCTAGTAATAAAGTATATGTCCTCCACCTCTATAGTGAGGGACATCCCATCTATCTAGAAGGACTCAGAGTCTGGATCCCAATAATCCACTAGCATCTACAATAGTCTTGGTTTGTCCTTCAAGCCACCAAGACACCAAAACTTGTAGAGTCCACATGCATGTAGCGCTTGTTGAGCAATTAGCTCAGCCCTTACTGCCTCCTCTACATCACCATGGTCATGCTCTCTCCACTCTAGGACCATCTTGCACAAAAAATTGCAAGTTTTCCCATTAGATTACTCAAAAAACCTTATGTGCGGCCACATATGCGACTGTTTTACAAACAATCACATATGTACGTGGATTTGGAGGAATTTTCCACGTATAGCCAGCCCTATATGTGAAAAAACCCTCGATTTCTGTGTGGGTCGTTGTGCCTCTTTTAGTTTGGCCTAGAAACCTCAAATGACCATGGAATTTGATAAAAATTGCATTGAAATGGAAGAGAAGAGCATGGGTAAGTATCTGGAAGAAACGGTAGGGGATTCCGCTGGCTGGATCTCTTGTAATTCGTTGTTGAAAATCTGAACTCAATTGGGTAAAAATTTCAAATGTTTTGAAATATTTACTATTTATATAAATTTTTCAAATTTTTGAAAATTTTTACCCCCTTTCCTATAGTTTGGACTATTTCTAATCATTTTGAACCTTTTTTTACCTAATTTATGATGTAGGAGACCTTTTCGAGTGTCGTTTCAGCCGTTGGATTGACTCGTTCGTACCGATTTCGGTATCATGTCTAAACTGGCATATAGGTTAGGTTTCATCACCATTTGCATTTCGCATGACCTTATGACCATTTCATCATAGCCTTAGGTATGAACCCATTCTATTATGTCACAGAACCTTCTTGTTGTTTAGAAGTGGCATGATATGAGTGGTAGAGCTTGACCTTACATGGGTACCCTAGTTATCCCCTTATTTGCATTTGGTGCCCATGCCAACTTTTTGACTTTTAGGGTGTGGGAGTCCGTTGTATAGTATTGCCATGACATTTCACAAGAGAGTCATACTCCTCTTGATCTTTTTGCTGGCCTATTTCCCTCAGGACTCTCATATGTCAAGTTGTAATTACATTATCATGAGCTTTGCTTGCCTTATTGAGCTTTACGCCGGCTTCCCTGACATTGAGTTTCAGCCATATAGCTCGAGCTTGTCTCATGTCTAGCCATGCAGAGCCATTTTATATATCCTTTGCAGCTTGATTCCCTTTTTATTGGGAGGGGATTTTCCCTCGAGTGTCGATATCCTACACACGTGTTCTTGCATTAAGCATAGGTATGTTCCACTACTTGGAACTAGTTTTTTTTCCCCTATGACACTTGTCTCCTCCTAGTCTGTAACTATAAAGCAATTTTATTCTTTTTCAAGCTTTTTAAATAATTGAAAAATTCCAAAAAAAATTAAAAAAACCAAAAATTCGGACAGGGAAAGATGTTATCTTTGGAAGTTTTCGAGTCCTGTCACCTTCGAATAGAGCAATGTATATCACATCTATTGGCTGGGTTTATAGTTTGACTTTAGGAGCTGTACTCATTTATCTGAGTTTATCTCCAATGACTGGTTAAGCTTCCAGTCCCTATGGAGCCTGTGTCGATGCCTCCTGTGTTGCAGAGATGTCCCAGTTTGCATATCGAGTCTATGCTGCCTTTATTCAGCCACCATTCCTCATTATGCTCTTGTTCGAAGGAAGTTTAAACCTGAGTCATTCATTCCTCAGTTATCTTGACTTTGCATGTCAGCCATTCCCGATACAGTTACTGGTTCATGTACCTTATGATCGAGTCCTTCCACATCATACAGATTTGTTGAGTACCTCGTGTTGGATGATGGGGGATTCCTTAATGCCCTCCTTACTGCAAATTTCATCCCATCGATTTCAGATCATTTATTCTGGGATTGGAATCTAGAGTCATTTTGAGTGCCTTGAGACTTGTAGTCATCAGTGGCAGGTTCTCTCACCATTGACGGTCTTTGGGAATACATAAATGTCCCCTGATCGATGGATCCTCTCAAGTGTTCTACCTCAACACTTTTATTCACACTTGTTAGTTTGCACTCTAGTACCTTGATTCCCATTTTCATTATCAGTGGGTGATCTCGCGTCTGTTAACAGTATACATTAATGACCAGTAATCAGACAATGGACTACTATGTTTGACCTCGACACCTGTATTTGCATAGTAGGACATGTACTCGTAGCGGTTTGTGTAGAAGACCTTCCATATTGGTGGCATCTCTTATATTCTACCTACTTGATCATGCCAGTGTTCATGAGATTTCAGCTCTCGTGACTTGATTCCAGTATATGTCAGACATTTCCAGCTATTATGGATATCTTGATCCATTTTATATCTTCAGCTATTATGGATATTATGGTCCTTTGTATATCTTCATCATGGAGATTCTGATCTATGTGTATTGTACGTGGCGATGACCACTTATGTGATATCTTGTATCATCCCTATTCATGGCCATCGTATTCTTATGTATCTGGGACTACTATATGTATTTGCAGTTATGTGCAGAGTTGTATGAGTGTACTATGCTGTTTGGGTGGCAGGTCTTCCATTTGGGATTCTTCCTCACTTCACTTTTGGAATGGACTTATAATGTATTTCGGCCATTGTATGACCCCTCTGACCTCACACATTAGGGGGCATCTATTATAGCTGATTTTACAACTTCAGGTGAATCACACTTGTATGGCCTTTCCCCTGTCCCGTTCCAGACTCCTTGGAGCCCTTGGACCACTTTTTGTCCTTTGATGTTCCCTTGACCAACACTAAAAACATGTGAAAAATGATACAAATGACTTTTAAACCTCTAATCACGTATATACGCGGGTTTGACCACTAAAACCGTGTACATCGGGATGTGTACAAAATCCAAATCCTTTTGGAGTTTTCCTTGACATGGATCTGACTCACTTGACTCCTAGCCTTCCATATTTCTTGAGATCACTTGGATTCGACCTTTCATTACCCCTTTAAAAAGATATATAAGGAACTCTTTGGTACATTGAAGGCATAAGAGATAATTGAGAGCAAAGAAACTATAGTCCATTGTTGACGGAACTTATGCTTGAGTCTGCATCCCTTTGTCCCTTAGATCACTTTTGTGTTCTTCCCAAGCTTGCCTTTTTCTTGTGAGCTTGCTATCAAGAGATGGAGGATTGAAGTGGTGGAGGCCCAAGTGGGGGATTCAGTTTCTTCGATTCACAGACATGCCGACAGAGGTTGTATCCATTGTAATCTTTGATTTTATAATAATAGAAATATCTTTTCATGTCCAATAATGTATGTTTGAATGAATATTTTATCCATTGGATGATTTCAAATGTTTATACATTGTTGATTATATATGCTAGAATAGATCTAACACCAATATATATAGTATGCTTGTATTGTTCACTTGTTGTTGAGGACGTGATTAATCAATTCAAGCTGAAGTTGGAAAGCTCAATGGGGATCTACGTCAACCATCCGGAATAAGGTACAAGGTTTGATCCTTTAGTGTTAGATATTTAATTTCTATTGCATATTGAAAAGGATTGATTTCTGGAGTCAAGATGTCTATTGTGGTACCCCAAGCCATAGGAATTTCTTTCCGTAACAGATACCAATCCATGGTAGTGTCTTGCAATTCATATGCAAATAAATTCTTGTTGTTTATGTAAGACAACTATTGTACATAAGTACATGAGGGTCTTATCAAAATCCAGCCCTACCATGATGATAGATTTGATTTTGGACTGAAATTATCATTAGATGGTTCTCACAGCATGATAGTTTCTTTCAACTTTACAGCTGGAAGACAAGAGGT
Source organism: Pseudotsuga menziesii (assembly GCA_001517045.1). Lineage (NCBI taxonomy): Eukaryota > Viridiplantae > Streptophyta > Pinopsida > Pinales > Pinaceae > Pseudotsuga > Pseudotsuga menziesii. The sequence goes on along the minus strand of LPNX010594321.1, from coordinate 48,375 downwards.
CTCCTTACTAAGCTAGCTTGTTCAGTTTCCAGATCAGGTTTGTGACTGGCACTGATCACCAAGTTGGGGCAGTTGTCTTATGTCAATAAATTCTTTAAAATAAATAAATAAATAAATAATATTGGTGACTTATGTTTGGAGATCCAGAGTATGCTTAGGTTTGATAGTGCCTATGCTTTCTTGAAGGTGAGAGATCATTACTAGACCTCCTAAGCATACTCTGGATCTCCAAACATAAGTCACCAAGATTATTTATTTATTTATTTATTTTAAAGAATTTATTGACATAAGACCACTGCCCCAACTTGGTGATCAGTGCCACTCACAAACCTGATCTAGAAACTGAACAAACCAGCTTAGTAAGGAGACCTCTTGTCTTCCAGCTGTAAAACTGAAAGAAACTATCATGCTGTGAGAACCATCTAATGATAATTTTAGTCCAAAATCAAATCTATCATCATGGCAGGGATGGCTTGTGATAATACCCCCATGTCCTTATGTACAATAGTTGTCTTACATAAACAACAAGGATTTATTTGCATAGGAATTGCAAGACACTACCATGGCTTGGTATTCAAATAATGGTATTGTTACTCACCGATGCTTTGCAGATCATGAATGAATGAATCTATGATAGGATATTCCATCTTTCAACAAAACTGAAAAACCATCCCCCAAGTTACATGGCGAAGATGTCATTTCACTAAGCATATATGAACCTAATGGGTTGGCTCATGATGAGACCCCCCATCTTGCAATCCATAGTACATTTATTTTTGTTGTGTGACTATGATAGAGTCCAAAATAGATAAGGCCAACTAGGTTATAAAGGTGTGTTTTAGTGCACTAATGAGACATGAGACAAGAAGAACCAGTTACCTTCCCGACCTTCATCACACAAATAAAGCATATGTAAATATATTGACCAGGATAAAAATATATTAATCTAGAATCCTGCAATTACTGGTTCCCATTCATATATAAAACAAATCCTGACACAGGCTAGAAAAAGGTTTAAACTGACAATGCATTAAGGTCTAGAGTGCTACAATCTTGAGAGAAACTGATTACCTGCCATTACCAAATGTCCAGAGATTATTAAAATCCTATTAATATCAAATAAACACTCAAAACAATAAAAACAGAAAAATAACACACCAAGCCTATGTACATGACTCATGAAATTGTTCAGAAAAAAAATACTTTTAAGCAGAGAAACATTCACTGGGTAGGTGTCAATGACTCCTTCTAGTGTCTATAACTGAACAATGCTAGGACCAATCTTTTTTGTAACAATGAAAGGTCTCAGCCAAAGGCATTGAAACTTGGTATACTACCTATTGTCTTTATGATGCTTATCCCACCTCAATACCAAATCTCCTACTGAAAAATCCCTGTCGGAAGAAGATTTCTCATCGAACCATTTTTTCACTAGCTATTGGTGTTGATATAATTTGTTCTTGGATCTTTCCCTATCTTATTCTAACTTGAGCAGAGTATCAATCCTATGTTGAAGTGGGGATGACTCATCTTTTTGGATGGATTGGGATAATTGTAACGAGGGGATGGTGAGATTGGATGGTAGGACAGCTTCCTTGCCATAAACCAAATAGTAAGGGGAATTTCCAATGGCTTCCTTTGGGGTGATTTGGTATTCCCAAAGAGGATTGTAGAGCTAGGTGTGCCAATCCTTGTGATGGGAAGCCACTATATTTTTCAAAATATTTATCATGTTTTTGTTGGAGGATTTCAGAAAATTTGAGCTTGATCCCTTTTTCAAGGTCATAGCTTGTGAGATCAATGGACATGAAGTAAGATGCATTGTCAAAAATGAGATATTCAGGGGTCCTTGTGACTATTTGACTTTCAATAAGGGATGTTAATTGGTTTTTATTGCATATTCTAAGAGGAACTACTTCAACCCACCTGGTAAAATAATCAGTGGCTGTTAAGATGTAATTGTGTTGCAGGAATGAAAAATGGTTGATGCATCCGGCAAAATCCAATCCCCATTGCTGAAATGGAAATTGAACTACTACTCGCTGCAAAGGGAAGACAGGTTTTTTACTTTTCCAACACACTTCTGGCAAGGCTCACATTTTTAGACATAGGCATGAGCATCTCTGAATAAAGTAGGCCAATAATAACCTGATCTGGTGATTTTGTGAGCCGTCGTCTCTCCTGAGAAATGTCCACCTGTACGTTTTGCACGAAATTGAAAAAGGATATCATCAGTTTGATATTTTTCTAAACACCTAATAAAAACTCCGTCATAGTTTTTTCTAAATAGAATATTTTCAATGAACTGATAAGGAGCTGATTTTAGCCTTAATGCTCTACATTTTTTAGATTCAAGGGTATTAGGTGCAAATCCATGGTTTAGAAAAAAATTGATGTGATCATACCATTCAGATGTCGTAGTTTCAATTTCATTAACATAACATGCGGTTACAACTTCCTCTTGCTCCCAATTGGTTTGCTGATATTCAGGATTGTTTGATTGGGAGGAGAGTAGACACAAACCTTGTCCTCTAACTATATTTGTTTGCTTGATCTCTAAACCATATTACTGCAACATCGTCATCCAGTGAGCCCTTTTCTCACCTAATTCTCTCTGGGGGAGGACATTTTGAATGGTCATGTATGGGAAAATCACCTTAGTCCTTGATTTAAGCAAGTATGGCCTATAGTGTTTTACCAATTTATAAACTGGGTAGGCATGTTTATTGATTTGGGAATAGTTGATTTTGGATCCTTTCAATGTTGAGATCATGAAAGAGATGGGGATCTCAATGTCCTCGTGAATCTTCTGTGTCAGGACAGCTGCATAAGAAAAGTCAGTAACAAAAGTATAAAGTATAAAATATTTGTTGAAATCTGGACACATCAGAGCAGGTGCTTCTGCAATGGCTCGTCTGATTTCAATAGAGGAATTCCTCTGTTCTTCGGACCATTTAAACTATACATCTTTCTTAACTAAATGTTGCAAGGTTTTAACAACTTGGGAAAATTTTGGTACACACTTGCAGATGAAATTGATCTTACCTAAGAAAGACTGCATTTATTTTCGGGAACCAGGGAGGCAGATATTTGAGATTTATTTAGTGCTCTCTAGATCAATGATCATTCCTTCCTTGGATACAATGAACCCTAATATCTTACCTTCTATGACCGCGAATATAGACTTCTTGGGGTTGAGGGAAATCCCGTATTTTCTGCATCATTCGAACACCTGTTTTAGAGAAGACAAATGTTCATGTCGTTTTTTGGAATAAATGGTTATATCATCTAAATATACAATGACAGAATTCTGAATTAAACTATGAAATCTATATCCATGGCTCTCCATAACGTAGCTCCTGCATTTATCATCCCAAATGGCATTTGCCTGTAAGCAAATGTTCCCCAAGGAGTTCGAAAAGTTGTTTTAAGCTTGTCATCGGGGGAAACTAGGACTTGGTTATACCCTAAGAATCTGTCAAGGAGTGAGAACATCTCAGACCTCTCTACCTTCTGCAAAATCTGCTCCATAGTAGGAATTAGATAATTGTCCTTCTTGAAAGCTCTGTTTAGGTTCCTGAAGTTGATACATAACCTGATTTCCCCATTCTTATTTTGAATGGGTATCAAGTTGGCAATCCACTGTGTGTGTCTAACAAGGAATATGATTCTTTCTTCTAGTAATTTATCGATTTATTTCTTGATAGAAAGTTCTAGGATCGGATGCATCTTCCTCAGCTTCTGTTGATACGGTTTCACTTCGGGTTTCATCAAGATATTATGGTGCATTATGCTTGTATCAAAAGTTCTGAGTTCATCATACGTCTAGGAAAAGACATCTTTGAATTCCTTGCATAACTTGATAAACCACCTCCTTTCTTCATGGGAACAATGAACTCCAAGATTGATGAAGTGAGGATTTTGTTTAGTTCCAAGATTGACAACTTCATAATTTAGGGATGACCTCTGGGTCTTGCAATTGGTCGTCTATTGTAAAGGAAAGTTCCCATGGATAGGGTTTAAAAATCCATCAACTTAATGGGCTTGAAAGAGAGATGCAAATGGTTCTGCAAGTAAATACAAGCAAGATCAAAGCTTAGAATGGTTCAAACCTTAGCCAAATGAAGGTTGATCCAAGAAGCCCTTTAATCCTCCTCTCGCTCCTCTTGCTCCTCTTGCTCCAAGAGACCTGCAAAACAAATTATACCTTCCTCAAACCATTATGACCACATATAAAGCAATGATAATAAAATAAACATGAAATAATGATCTGACTAACATCATCATATGATCATAAACTGAGATTCAATCACACATTGAACAATTATTTGGGAAGAAGAAGAACATCACATCTTTATTAATCTTGAAAAAAAGTACAAATATCACACAAATATACCTTCTCTTCAAGTTGTGCACATCACAAAACCTTGATCTGGTTCTGCTGCTTCTCTTCTCCAAGGAACTCAGCCTCCAAGCTCTGCAAGACAAGGAGATGATCACTAGGGAAAAGGTGTGGGCAAAGAGAATCCCAATTCCTCCAGCATGACAATGCAAAGGTTCAAGTATCCTCTCATGGACCTCCCTACCTCTATTTATATGCTTTCTGAAGAGTTAGGGTCAAAGACAAAGTAGTTACAACTGAAGGAGTCAGTTGCATAACTACCCGAATTTCAAAAAACGTATTTTTTGACAATTTTGGGAGGAATACGTGGGTTACAAAGACATCAGTCATGTATGCAGGAGGTATACGTAGGTTTCAATGAAAAAATTCATGTATTTAAGGCGTATGAAAGTATTATATATAACAAGTTGCATACATACACAGGTTTCCTTAAGGAAACTCGTGTATACATAAAAAAAGATCATTTTAAGGGTACTTTTGGGCATTTTTAGACTTTGGTGTCTTCTGGAAAGTTTTAGCTAACTGAAATATATTTCCAATGGTGTAGAGATGAGGTCAAACATAGTTATAAAACTCTATATATGGGTCCTCCAATTTAGGTGATTTTCAGTGAATTTCAGTGACTTTCATGAAGTGTCGTCATGGAAGTGTCGACATGCGATGGAATTATGGGAAAGTGGTCATATGAAGAGATGTGTCACTTTGAGCTATAATAGATACCCTATAATGTATGAGGTTATAGGGGAAGACGATAGTCTAAATACATTATAAAGGAAACATCTAAGTATGGAGAGAGCAAAGAATCCAAGATCAAAAGGCTCGAACAAAGGTACCTGAAAGAGAGTTAAATGTCAAACAAAACTGATCTCTAGAACATATAAGTCCATATACAAATCATCCCCATAAAGATACAGGTGGATCTAACATATGTATAACTGATGAAACTATCATGGTCACTCAATATGCAAAAAGGCGCCATATCAAATCTAAAGGAGTCATGGCCACAAATGAAAAAGGTGGATCCATGCTCAACAATCGATCATAGCCACAAAAATACAAGGTGGATCTATGTCTCATCAAAATGTCATATGAAATGTTACAAGGTCTTGCACAACTCAACAAATAGAAAAAATGATGATGCTACTGTCAGTGCAAGGTCTTCAATCCAAACCGCCCAAAAGGTACGAATCCTAACCATGCAAATAAAGGAGTTGAATTCAAACATGGAGGAAACCGTTTGATTACTGGTCAATAATGAGAACCATTAACAAATGCTAGGGAAACCACCATTAATGAAAATGGCCCCCAAGGTACCTAGTACATTCTAACAAGTGTGAATACAAGGACTTGAAGTCGAAAACTTGAAGAATCCATTGAGTAGGAGACATTAAGGTATTCCCACTACCCAATAGCAAGGGAAATTGCCACTAATGATTACAATCCCCAAGGTACTGTCATAAAAATCTAAATCTCATTCCGAGAGCAAGATGTGCTACAATCGATAGGAAGAGATCTGTTGGAAGGAATGAATTAAGGCATCCTTCATCATCCAACATGAGGTAAGTAAAAGACTAATTGGATCTAGAACTGGTACTAAATTTCATGAGAAGGACCACCGAATACATAATGTAATGAACTGAAACTAGGGAATGGCCAACACAAAAGGTCAAGGAAACTGTAGAATGGCCGACAAAGGTTTAATCCTTGAACAATGAGTACAACACAAAAGTGACTTAGGCAGCTTTTGACACAAAAGGAGTAACGCCAAAAATCTACAATGTAGGATACATTGATAGATTCCCCATATAATTGGAAAAGAAACCAACCAGAGGAGTAAGAAACTTTGAATCGGGATCAGGCCAAAATACTAGGACCCAACTGTTTATAGACTCAAAACTAGTGCTTTGTTCAAAGAAACAAGACTTGCTGCCATGATGTAAAAAACATGTGAATGAAATTCCCTTTCCCTCTTTCTTGTAAATGTTTAATGAGTCCAAGAAAGCAAAATCAGAACCTTCTTCATCTTTTAAAATATCGAAGAAGAGACAGAAAAATGCTTGATAAAGCACCGATTCATGGATTTTATGAGCCCAACCTAGTACATGCTCATTGGTGTTTTCATATTTTGAGAGTCTAAAAACTCCAAAGAAGACTCCAGGGGGGGTCCTTTTTCATCCAATTCCCTATTTCCACTCACCCATCCCCTATTCGCTATCCCCTCTGCCAGCACATCCCATCCAGCATTGCTCCTGGTCTTAAAGAATTTCCTTGTTAGCATGCGTCTAGGGCTGTACATAGAATGTCTTTTGTTTCTGGGGTGGTATTCTGATCTGGCACTTCTCCTGGTCTTTTCATTCCCTTTCCAGCATGTTGTAGCTAGGGCTACTCCCTCCATAGAAAGGTATGTCTAGCAGGGTAGTATTCCACAAGGTAAGGCCTTCAACTAAAGTTCCCTACTGGTCCTGATCTTATTGGTAAAAGGGTAAAGTTCCTCCCCCATTCCATCCCATGGTCTTAGGTGTCCGGCAGTAACCAATCTAAGGGTAAGGTTCTGATCCATCGATCGATCCATCCACATCCCTCCTAGAGAGTCTGAATCCCATCCTGTTACACAACCTTACACACAAACCATTTCACTTTCAAATTGACCTGCTCACTAGGCCATCCCATACATCTAAGTAATACCATCCCGACCAGAAATACTAGCAATCAATGCTAGTTGGGCTATCCCTCCCTAGCCACCAATAGTGTAACATATTAAAAATTAATTATTACTAAATAAAGCATAACTCTCAATGTGAGGGTGTCTATATAATTATATATATAAAGTGAGTAAATTAAACTGAGAGTTCGGTTTTGTGTTGCCGGGGTTTTGTGATCTATTTCTCATCCGTCCATAACTCACTTTTTTCCATAGGAGCGTTAAGCCTCTCACCTGCATCAGGTGAGTGAACAAAATTAATTTTCAAATTTACTCCCTGCACCTTGGGCTTTGTGCCTGACCTGAATCCAGTGGTATAAATAAATAACGTATATAAAGGCCCAATCTAAACCAATGGGCATATGACTTATGTACATTTGAGTATTTTTGTTTCGAGTGAAGTACACAAAATTTTTAAACCCTTGGGAAACATGGATATGATGAGTCATGAGCATGGAAAAATACATTTTTCTGCTAAGGTAATGCCAGATAAACACTTGGAAAGATGGATATAATGAATCATGAGCATGGTAAGGGATATTCTCCAGGTAAGGAAATTCCAAATGGTAAAAAAATCAATCAGGGTTGTGCTAATGTGTATCAAGTTTATGAAGCTCCATTGGCCATTCATACTAATATTATTAGCCATGTGACAGATTTGGGGAATAATGATACCGGCCTTTCATCCTCAGGAAATGTCTCTGTAATAGCTCAGAATCCTGGAAATGGAAATTCCTTACTCTCTAATGACAATGCAATTCTGGGAGTCGCGTCAAAGATAACTGAACCTAGTAGTCTATCTAATCTGATAGAGGAGTGTAGTTATATGTTGCAAAAGCAGGATTCAAAGATTATTTTACACAATAACAAGGTGAAACTTTGGAAGCAATACATAAGGATTTCGAGAATCATGCCATTGGCATGGGGGAACTTCCTACTTAGAGATATTAATGTTTAAAGAAGGAAAAAATGCTTGAAAAGGAAAAAGCTGTATATTCTCAAGTCCAAGAGTTCATCTCGAAGGAAGTCTGTGAATCTAATGAAGGATGATAAAACATTGCTTACATCACAAGATAATTTTGTACCTAAAAGAAAAAAGAGGACTACTTTAACTGCTCAGGAAACAACACTTGGTGGAAATAAACCTCGAAGTAATGTTGCTAAGAGTATGTCAAATGGAAAAAATTGCCTTGATTATTGCAAGGATGTTGAGAAATATGGATGGAAGGCATTTACCATTCCAAAATGACTCCATGCTTATCACAGATGAGGAAAGTACCATTCAATCCCGTTTTCATATTGGGTTTGCTCAATGTAGTTCCAAACAGATTTGTACAAAAGATGGTTTGGGTAAGGCAAAAGAATTAAAACAGAACATTGGTCAATATTGGTAACCTAGAAGAAAGCACATACAGGGTGTAGAAAACTAAATAATAACCAATGTGAAGTCTAAGTTAAGAATATTTTCATTGTCAATTAAAGAAATGATGAAAAAATTACAAACAAAACCTTTACCTTATTGAGGCAAAAGAAGCATCAATTCTAGTAATATGACTCTCTTGTGTCTGAGGACGGTTGACAAATTCCTGCTTAACATATCCTATAAACATGATAAAAGAGGAATCATATTGGTCATGGATGCAGAAGGGAGAGGTAATGTAACTCTTTCATGTCATGGACTATGTGTAGGCCATGATTTTCCAACATCCTCCACTTCACTATTTAGATAATGTCCATTAAGCATATTTCTAGGACTGCCTTCATACTGACAAACCACACTTTTGTTTATTTTTCCATTTGAACTAAGGAAATCCTTCTCACTAGTTGAATGAACAATATTTGGGCTGTCTTCCACATTTTCCTCAATATCATGCACGTTACTGATCTGTCTACCTGGTGAGCCAGGGGTCATGGAATGACCTTCAAGCAGGCATTAAGAGATATACGATTGAAAGAAAGGATGCATCTGTGCATTTTCTACTGATATTAGTTCAAAGGAAAAACAAATCGTTCAAAATTATCGAAGAATAAGAATAGGTATATATCACAAAGATAATGCAATTGAAGGTTAGGACTTCACTGTTGGTCTATGCTCTGGGTTCTTTCTCATCACGGTGTTAATCATAGCTTCCCTGTAAACCATGACAAACAATGAAATAGAAAGTTAAACTACTAAATTGTCAAATGGATGTTTTAAGTATTGTTTTATCTTAATTCAATGATAAGAAAGATGTTAGAAATTGATCTAGAAAATATAACATATAATTCCAAATAATGAAGTCACTTACAAGGACGGAGAGTACATGCTAGGTAATGTAGCAATAGCTGAATGATTTATCTTGCTAATGAGTCTTGCCACATCCTGTAAAATAAAAAAGATCAAAACAATGAAAGAATTGTTTTTAAGTTTTTTTCCAATTCGGTGAAAAGTTGCAAACATGGAATGAGAAAAGAAAGTATCACTGGCGATGCCAATCATGCAGGGTGTGAAAGTTTAATGCGGTCATGTATATTTTACTCCAATAACTATGGAGATCATTGTTGCTCGGAATTCAAAAAGGATGCTAAAGGATTGAAGGAATAATTAAACCATGATAGATCAATCATCAAAACTATCAACTCAAACCCTCAAACTCAGAAAATTTGAAAAGAAGAATGGTTGTATACATTAGTACTTCACAACTTTCAAGCATTCATACTCAACAATATATGGACCAGATTTGTAGCTGGGGAGTTAATATTATACAACCAAACTCAATATCACATGATCACTTATAGTTTCAGTATTTTTATGACAGAATCTCAGGCTCCTTCAAGTCATATACATATAAAAAATATTACAAATTCTTTGCATGCAGATCGATGGGAATCCATATCAAACACACAACAACCTGCAAAAGCATAGAGAAAATTGTAAAATGCATTGTTAGAATGTATGAAAATTTATCAGGTAAACATGGTAGCAATGGTTTTATAGACTATAGAAAACCAAATAAAAGAATAAATATATATCACACCTAATGACCAAATATATCAAACTAAATATATCAAACAATCCACATTCCATAATCTTGGATTAAGATAGTGGAAGAAATCAATACCTTATTCAAATTTTATTTTATACACCCAAACACAAATGAGGCCTGTAAATCACACATATATAAAAGCACACCCTATGATTGTGCTTGATCTACAAGCCAACTATGGACCTTTTCCACACACATGCTCAACTTAGAATCTCATGTGTGGGTACCACATTTGTCCTTTTAATGGTCATGCTAGTAACCATTCTAACGGTTCGAGGACAAGCAACTCTAGTAGTTCCCAAAAAAAATCAGTCCAATATTTAAACATGAATAATATCATGGCATTGAAGACAAGAATAATAAAGCAAATCTGGAAAATGTAGTATGTGGAAAGTAAAATGAATCTCTTCCTTCTTCATTTGGTTCTATTTTAAAAGGATCACGTTGTTTGAACTCTAACAACATAGCAATTTTAGAATCAAAGAATCCAGTATCTAGAAAGGAAACACTTTTACATAGGAATTATACTTTGGCAAAAGCCAAGAAAAATACCAGGCTTCCATCTTCTGCTGGTGAGCAACCTATTAGCATTGGATATTTTTCAAAGCTTCCCTCTACATGGAACTCAGATGGGATGAAAAATGGAAGTATAACCACACAAGGTGTTGCTAGAAATGGGCTTCAATGTGTTGTACCTATGAGTAATGTCTGTATGTTGGATCATACTAATAATGGGCATACGAATTTTATACATTTGAGTATTGTTGTTTCTATTGAAGGGAAAAAAATTGTTAAACATGGATATGATGAGTCATGAGCATGGCAAAAGACATTCTCCTGCTAGGGAAATGTGAGATAAACACTTAGGAAACAAGGATATGATGAATCATGCGCATGTTAAGGGATATTCTCCTGCTAAGGAAATGCCATATGGTAAAAAAACCAATCAGTCTTCTACTAATGTGTATCAAGTTGATGAAGCCCCCTCGGTCATTTATACTAATATGATTAGCCATGTGACAGATTTGGGGAATAATGATACTAGCCTTTCATCCTCAAGAAATGTCTTTGTAATAGCTCAAAATCCTAGAAATGGAAATTACTTACTCTCTAAAGACAATGCAATTCTACAAGTCTCATCAAAGATAACTGAAATAGTCTACATAATCTGATATAGGAGTGTAGTTATTTGTTCCAAAAGCAGGATTCAAAGGTTCTTTTACACAGTAAAAAGGTGAAAATTTGGAAGCAATACATGAGGCTTTTGAGAATCATGCCATTGGCACAGGGTCACTTCCTACTTAGAGCTCTTAAACTTTCACGAAGGAAAAAATGCTTAAAAAGGAAAAAAGCAGTATATTCTCAAGTCCAAGAGTTCATCGCAGAGGAAGTCTATAAATCTAATGAATCATGATAAAATATTTCTTACATCTCAAGATACTTTTGTACCCAAAAGGAAAAAGAGGACCACTTTAACTGCTCAGGAAACAACACTTGTTGGAAATAAACCTGGAATTAATGTTGCAAAGAGTATGTCAAATGGAAGAAATCAATACCTTATTCAAATTTTGTTTTATACACCCAAACAAAAACTAGCCCTGCAGATCACACATACAAAAACACACCCTATGATTGTGCTTGATCTACAAGCCTTGGTCATAGATGAAAATCAACGAGACCTCACACACACTTTCTCTTAGGAGGAAATTCCATTTTTCCTCCAACTGTGGACCCTTCCCATGCACATGATCAACTTAGAGTCTCGTGTGTGGGTACCACATTTGGCCTTTCAATGGTCATGCTAGTAACCATTCTAATGGTTCGGGGAGAAGCAGCTCTAGTAGTTCCATAAAAATCAGTCCAATATTTAAACATGAAGAACATCACGGCATTGAATCCAAGAATAATAAAGAAAATATGGAAAATGTAGTATGTGGAAAGGAAAATCAATCTCCTCCTTCTTCAACTGGTTCTATTTTAAAAGAACCATGTTGTTTAAACTCTATCAAAGTAGCAATTTTAGAAGCAAAGGATCCAATATCTAGAAAGGAAACACTTTTAGACAGGAATTATTCTTTGGAAGTTGTAGAAGCCAGGAAAAATACTAGGCTTGCATCTTATGTTGCTGAGAAACCTATTAGCATTGGATATTTGTCAAAGCTTCCCTCTACATGGAACTCATATGGGATGAAAAATGGAAGTATAGCCACATAAGGTGCTTCTAGAAATGGTATGCAAGGTGATGTACCTATGAGTAATGTCTGTATGTTGGATCATACTTGTAATGGTCATACGACTTATATACATTTGAGTATTTTTGTTTCCAGTGAAGGACACAAAATTGTTAAACACTTGGGAAACATGGATATGATGAATCATGAGCATCGCAAAATACATTGTTCTGCTAAGGAAATGCTAGATAAACACTTGGAAATATGGATATGATGAATCATGAGCATGGTAAGTGATATTCTCCTACTAAGGAAATTCCAAACGGTAAAAAAATCAATCAGGGTTGTGCTAATGTGTATCAAGTTTATGAAGCCCCATTGGCCATTCATACTAATATTATTAGCCATGTGATAGATTTGGGGAATAATGATACTATCCTTTCATCCTCAGGAAATCTCTCTATAATAGCTCAAAATCCTGGAAATGGAAATTACTTACTGTCTAATGACAATGCAATTCTAAGAGTTGCATCAAAGATAAATGAACCTAGTAGTCCTTCTAATCTAACAGAGGAGTCTAGTTATATGTTGCAAAAGAAGGATTCAAATATTATTTTACACAATAACAAGGTGAAACTTTGGAAGAAATACATAAGGCTTTTGAGAATCATGACATTGGCACGGGGGCACTTCCTACTTAGAGATCTTAATGTTTAAAGAAGGAAAAACTGTTTGGAAAGGAAAAAACTGTATATTCTCAAGTCCAAGAATTCATCTCAGAGGAATTCTATGAATCTAATGAAGGATGATAAAACATTGATTACATCACAAGATACTTTTGTACCTAAAAGAAAAAAGAGGACTACTTTAACTGCTCAGGAAACAACACTTGGTGGAAATAAACCTCGAAGTAATGTTGCTAAGAGTATGTCAAATAGAAAAAATTGCCTTGATTATTGCAAGGATGTCAAGAAGTATGGATTGAAGGCATTTACCATTCAAAAATGACTCCGTGCTTATCAAAGATGAGGAAAGTACCATTCAATCCCGTTTTCATATTGGTTTCGCTCAATGTAGTTCCAAACAGATTTGTACAAAAGATGGTTTGGGTGAGGCAGAAGAATTAAAAGAGAACATTGGTCAATATTGGTCACATAGAAGAAAGCACATACAGGGTGTAAAAACCTAAATCATAACCAATGTGAAGTCTAATTTAAGAATATTTTCATAGTCAATTAAAGAAACGATGAAAAACTTACAAACAAAACCTTTACCTTATTGAGGTATAAGAAGCATCAATTCTAGTAATACGACTCTCTTGTGTCTGAGGACGGTTGAAAATTTCCTACTTAACATATCCTTTGAAGATGATAAAAGATGAATCATATTGGTCATGGATGGAGAAGGGAGAAATAACGTAACTCTTTCATGTCATGGACTATGTGTAGGCCATGATTGTCTAACATCCTCCACTTCACTATTTAGATAATCTCCATTAAGCATATCTCTAGGACTTCCTTCATGCTGACAAACCACACTTTTGTTTCTTTTTACTGAACTAAGGAAATCCTTCTCACTAGTTGAATGAAAAGTATTTGGAATGTCTTCCGCGTTTTCCTCAATATCATGCACCTCACTGATCTGTCTACCTGGTGAACTAGGGGTCATGAAATGACCTTCAAGAAGGCATTGAGAGATATACGGTCAAAAGAAAGGATCACTCAATAGTTTAGCAGGATGCATATGTGAATTTTCTACTTATATTAGTTCAAAGGAAAAACAAATCGTTTAAATTTATCGAAGAAGAACCATAGGTATATATCATAAGATAATGCAATTGGAGGTTAGGACTTCACTGTTGGTCTATGATCTGGGTTCTTTCTCATCATGGTTTTAATCAGAGCTTCCCTATAAACCATGACAAACAACGACATAGAAAGTTAAACTACTAAATTTTCAAATGGATGTTTTAAGTATTGTTTTATCATAATTCAATGATAAGAAAAACATTAGAAATTGATTTAGAAAAGATAACATATAATTCTAAATAATGAAGTCACTTACAAGGACCGAGAGTACATGCTAGGCAATGTAGCAATATCTGAATGATTTATCTTGCTAATGAGTCCCGACATATCCTATAAAATAAAAAGATGAAAACAATGAAATAATTGTTTTTAAGTTTTTTTCCAATTCGGTGCAAAACTGCAAACATGGAATAAGAAAAGAAAGTATCACTGGCGATGCCAATCATGAAGGGTATGCAAGTTTAATGTGGTCATGTATATTTTACTCCAATAACTATGTAGATCACTATTGCTCGGAAGTCACAATGGATGCTCAAGGATTGAAGGAATAATTAAACCACGATAGTTCAATCATCAAAACTATCAACTCAAACCCTCAAACTCGGAAAATTGGAAAAGAAGAATGGTTGTATACATTAGTACTTCACAACTTTCAAGCATTCATACAACTCAACAATATATGGACCAGATTTGTAGCTGGGGAGTTAATATTATACAAGCAAATTCGATATCACGTGATCGCTTATAGTTTCAGTATTTTTATGACAAATTCTCAAGCTCCTTCAAGTCACATACATAGAACAAATATTACAAATGCTTTGAATGCAGATTGATGGGAATCCATATCAAACACAAAACAACCTGCAAAAGCATAGAGAAAATTGTAAAATGCATTGTCACAATGTATGAACATTTATCAGCTAAACATGGTAGCAATGGTTTGGTAGACTATAGAAAACCAAATAAAAGAATAAATATATATCACAACTAATGACCAAATATATCAAACAATCCACATTCCATAATCTTGGATTAAGATAGTGGAAGAAATCAATACCTTATTCAAATTTTATTTTATCCACCCAAACGAAAACCAAGCCTGCAAATCACACATATAAAAGCACGCCCTATGATTGTGCTTGATCTACAAGCCTCTGTTAGATATCAAAATCAACGGGACCTCACACACACTTTCTCTTAGGAGGAAATTCATTTTTTCTCCAACTGTGGACCTTTCCCATGCACATGATCAACTTAGAATCTCATGTGTGGGTACCACATTTGGCCTTTCAATGGTCATGCTGGTAACCATTCTAACAGTTCAGGGAGAAGCAACTCTAGTAGTTCCCAAAAAAAATCAGTCCAATATTTAAACATGAAGAACATCATGGCATTGAAGACAAGAATAATAAAGCAAATCTGGCAAATGTAGTATGTGGAAAGGAAAATGAATCTCTCCCTTCTTCAGTTGGTTCTATTTTAAAAGGATCGCGTTGTTTCAACTCTAACAACGTAGAAATTTTAGAATCAAAGAATCCAATCTCTAGAAAGGAAACACTTTTAGATAGGAATTATACTTTGGAAGTTGTAGAAGCCAGGAAAAATACCAGTCTTCCATCTTCTGCTGGTGAGCAACCTATTAGCATTGGATCTTTTTCAAATCTTCCCTCTACATGGAACTCAGATGGGATGAAAAATGGAAGTATAGCCACACAAGGTGTTGCTAGAAATGGGCTTCAGCGTGTTGTACCTATGAGTAATGTATGTATGCTGGATCATATTGATAATGGGCATACGACTTCTATACATTTGAGTATTGTTGTTTCCATTAAAGGGAAAAAAATTGTTAAACATGGATATAATGAGTCATGAGCATGGAAAAATACATTCTCCTGCTAAGGAAATGCGAGATAAACACTTGGGAAACAAGGATATGATGAATCATGAGTATGTTAAAGGATATTCCCCTGCTAAGGAAATGCCATATGGTAAGAAAACCAATCAGGATTCTGCTAATGTGTATCAAGTTGATGAATCCCCCTTGGTCATTTATACTAATATGATTAGCCATGTGACAGATTTGGGGAATAATGATACTAACCTTTTATCCTCAGGAAATATCTTTGTAATAGCTCAAAATCCTAGAAATGGAAATTCCTTACTCTCTAAAGACAATGTAATTCTACAAGTCTCATCAAAGATAATTGAAATAGTCTACATAATCTGACATAGGAGTGTAGTTATTTGTTCCAAAAGTAGGATTCAAAGATTCTTTTACACACTAAAAAGGTGAAACTTTGGAAGCAATACATGAGGCTTTTGAGAATCATGCCATTGGCACAGGGTCAGTTGCTACTTAGAGCTCTTAAACTTTCATGAAGGAAAAACTGCTTAAAAAGGAAAAAAGTAGTATATTCTCAAGTCCAAGAGTTCATCTTAGAGGAAGTCTATGAATCTAATGAAGCATGATAAAATATTTCTTACATAACATGATACTTTTGTACCTAAAAGAAAAAATAGGACTACTTTAACTGCTTAGGAAACAACACTTGTTGGAAATAAACCTAGAAGTAATGTTGCAAAGAGTATGTCAAATGGAAAGAATTCCCTTGATTATTGCAAGGATGTTGAGAAGTATGGATTGAAGGCATTTCCCATTCAAAATGACTATGTTCTTATCAAAGTTGAGGAAAGTACCATTACATCCCATTTGCATCTTGGGTTTGCTCAATGCAATTCCAGATAGATTTGTACAAAATATGGTTTGGGTGAGGCAAAAGAATTAAAAGAGAACATTGGTCAATATTGGCCACCTAGAAGAAATCACATACAAGGTGTCAAAAAATAAATTATAACCAATGTGAAGTCTAAGTCAAGAATATTTTCATAGTTAATTAAAGAAATGATGAAAAACTTATAAACAAAACCTTTACCTTATTGAGGAAGAAGAAGCATCAAATCTAGTAATACGATTCTGTTGTGTCTGAGGACAATTGACAAATTCTTGCTTAACATATCCTATAAACATGATAAAAGAGGAATCATACTGGTTGTGGATGGAGAAGGGAAAGGCAACGTAACTGTTTCATGTTTTGGACCATGTTTAGGCCATGATTGGCCAACATCCTCCACTTCACCATTTATACCATCTCCATTAATCATATCTCTAGGACTTCCTTCATACTCACAAACCACACTCTGGTTTATTTTTCCATTTGAACTAAGGAAATCCTTATCACTGGTTGAATGACCACTATTTGGAATATCTTCCACATTTTCATAAATATCATCCACCTCACTAATCTGACTACCTAGTGAACTAGGGGTCATGAAATGACCTTCTACTAGGCATTGAGAGATATAGGGTGGAAAGAACAGATCACTCAATAGTTCAGTAGCCTGCATATGTGCATTTTCTACTGATATTAGTTCAAAGGAAAAACAAATCATTCAAAATTATAGAATAAGAAGCATAGGTATATATCACAAAGATAATGCAATTGAAGGTTAGGAATTCATTGTTGGTCTATGCTCTGTGTTCTTTCTCAGCATGATTTTAATCAAAAATTTCCTACAAACCACACCAAACAATGACATAGAAAGTTAAACTACTAAATTCTCAAACATATGTTTTAAGTATTGTTTTAGCATAAGTCAATGATAAGAAAATTGTTAGAAATCGATTTAGGAAAGATAACATATAATTTTGAATAGTGAAGTCACTTACAAGGAAAAAGAGTACATGCTAGGTAATGTAACAATAGCTGAACGATTGGTCTTGCTAATGAGTCCCGCCATATCTTGTAAAATAAAAAGATCAAAACAATGAAATAATTGTTTTAAATTTTTTTTCCAATTGGGTGCAAAGTTGCGAACATGTAATGCAAAAAGAAAGTATCACTGGTGATGCCAATAATGAAGGGTGTGCAAGGTCAATGCGGTCATGTATATTTTACTCCAATAAATGTGGAGATCACGGTTGCTTGGAAGTCAAAAAGGATGCTAAAGTATTGAAGGAATCATTAAACCATGATAGATAAATCATCAAAACTATCATCTCAAACCCTCAAATTGGAAAAATTGGAAAATCAGAATGTTGGTATACATTAGTACTTCACAACTTTCAAGCATTCATACAACTCAACAATATATGGACACAATCTGTATATTGGGAGTTAATATTATAAAAGCGCACTCCATATCACATGATCACTTATAGTTTCAATATTTTTATGAAAAAAATCTCACGCACCTTCAAGTCATATACAAAGAAACAAATCTTACAAATGCTTTGAATGCAGGTCAATGGGAAACCATCTCAAACATACAACAACCTACAAACGCATAGAGAAAATTGTAAAATGCATTGTCAGAATTTATGAACATTTATCAGGTAAACATGGTAGAAATGGTTCCATAGATTCTAGAAAACCAAATAAAAGAATAATATATGTCACACCTAATGACCAAATTTATCAAAAAATCCACATTTCAATACCTTATTTAATTTTTTTTTATACACCCAAATGCAAACAAGGGCTGCAAATCACACCTATAAAAACACACCCTATGATTTTGCTTGATCTACAAGCCTCTATCAGAGATCAAAATCAACGAGACCTAACATTTACTTTATCTTAGGGGGGATTCAAATTTTCCTCCAACTGTGGACCCTTCCCATGCACATGATCAACTTAGAGTCTCTTGTGTGGGTACCACATTTGGCCTTTCAATGGTCATGCTGGTAACCATTCTAATGGTTCGGGGATAAGCAACTCTAATAGTTCCAGAAAAAATCAGTCCAATATTTAAACATGAAGAACATGACAACATTGAATCCAATAATAATAAAGAAAATCTGGAAAATGTAGTATGTGGGAAGGAAAATCAATCTCTTCCTTCTTCAGTTGGTTTTATTTTAAAAGAATCATGTTGTTTGAACTCTAAAAATGCATCAATTTTAGAAGCAAAGGATTTAGTATCTAGAAATGAAACACTTTTAGATAGGAATTATTCTTTGGAAGTTGCAGAAGCCAAACAAATATCAGGCTTCCATATTCTACTGGTGAGCAACCTATTAGCATTGGATCTTTGTCAAATATTCCCTCTACATGGAACTCAGATGAGATGAAAAATGGAAGTATAGCCACACAAGGTGTTGCTAGCAATGGGCTGCAAGGTGTTTTACCTATGAGTAATGTTTGTATGTTGGATCATACTGATAATGGGCATACGACTTCTATACCTTTGAGTATTGTTGCTTCCAATGAAGGGAAAAAATTGTTAAGCACTTGGGAAACATGGATATGATGATTCATGAGCATGGAGAAAGATATTCTCCTGCTAAGGAAATGCCAGATAAAAACTTGGGAAACAGGGATATGATGAATCATGAGCATGGTAAGGGATATTCTCATGCTAAGGAAATTCCAAATGGTAAAAAAATCAATCAAGGTTCTGCTAATGTGTATCAAGTTGATGAATCCCCCATGGCCATTCATACTAATATGATTAGACATGTGAAGGATTTGGGGAATAATGATACTAACCTTTCATTCTCAAGAAATGTCTTTGTAATATCTCAAACTTCTAGAAATGGAAATTCCTTACTCTCTAAAGACGATGCAATTCTGGGAGTCTCATTAAAGATAACTGAACCTGGTAGTCTATCTAATATGACAGAGGAGTGTAGTTATTTGTTGCAAAAGTAGGATTCAAAGATTCTTTTACACAGTAAAAAGGTGAAACTTTGGAAACAATACATAAGGATTTTGACAATCATGCCATTGGCATAACCGCACTTGCTACTTAGAGCTCTTAATGTTTCAACAAGGAAGAACTTCTTAAAAAGGAAAAAATGATATATTCTCGAGTCCAAGAGTTCATCTCGGAGGAAGTATATGAATCTAATGAAGCACGATAAAAGATTGCTTACATCACAAGATACTTTTGTACCTAAAAGGCCAAAGAGGACTACTTTAACTACTTAAGAAACAACACATGTTGGAAATAAACCTGGAAGTAATGTTGCAAAGAGTATGTCAAATGGAAAGAATTTCCTTGATTATTGTGAGGATGTCGAAAAGTATGTATTGAAGGCATTGCCCATTCAAAATGACTGCATTCTTATCAAATATGAGGAAAGTACCATTCAATCTCGTTTGCATCTTGGGTTTGCTCAATGCAGTTTCAAACAGATTTGTACAAAAGATGGTTTGGGTGAGGCAGAAGAATTAAAAGAGAACATTGGTCAATATTGGTCACCTAGAATAAAGAACATACAGGGTGTTAAAAAATTAATCATAACCACTATGAAGTCTAAGTCAAGAATATTTTCATAGTCAATTAAACAAATGATGAAAAACTTACAAACAAAACCTTTACCTTATTGAGGCAGAAGAAGCATCAATTCTAGTAATATGAATCTCTTGTGTATGAAGACGATCGACAAATTCTTACTTAACATATCCTAAAAACATGATAAAAGAGGAATCATATTGGTCATGGATGGAGAAGGGAGAGGCAACGTAACTGTTTCATGTCCTGGACTATGTGTAGGGCATGATTGACCAACATCATCCAATTCACCATTTAGATAATCTACATTAAGCATATCTCTAGGACTTCCTTCATACTCACAAACCACACTTTGGTTTCATTTTGCATTTGAACCAAGGAAATCCTTGTCACTGGTTGAATGACCACTATTTGGACTGTCTTCCACGTTTTCCTCAATATCATGCACCTCGCTAATATGTCTTGTTGGTGAACCAGGGTTCATGAAATCACCTTCAGTTAGACATTGAGATATATACAGTCGAAAGAAAGGATCACTCAATAGCTTAGTAGCACGGATATGTGCATTTTCTATTGATATTAGTTCAAAGAAAAAACAAATCATTCAAAATTATAGAAGAAGAAGCATAGGTATATATCACAAAGATAATGCAATTGAAGGTTAGGACTTTACTGTTGGTCTATGCTCTGGTTTCTTTCGAATCATGGTTTTAATTAGACGTTCCTTGCAAACCACAACAAACAATGACATAGAAAGTTAAACTACTAAGTTGTCAAATGGATGATTTAAGTATTGTTTTATCATAAGTCAATTATAAGAAAGTTGTTAGAAATTGATTTAGAAAATATAAAATGTAATTCCAAATAATGAAGTCACTTACAAGGACAGAGAGTACGTGCTAGGTAATGTACCGATAGCTGAACGATTTATCTAACTAATGAGTCCCACCATATCTTGTAAAATAAAAAGATCAAAACAATGAAACAATTGTTTTTAAGTTTTTTTTCCAATTCGGTGCAAAGTTGCAAACATGGAATTCAAAAAGAAAGTATGATTGGCGATGCCAGTCATGTAGGGTGTGCGAGGTCAATGCGGTCATTTATATTTTACTCCAACAACTGTGGAGATCACTGTTTCTTGGAAGTAAAAAATGATGCTAAAGGATTGAAGGAATAATTAAACCATGATAAATCAATCATCAAAACTATCATCTCAAACCCTCAAATTGGAAAAATTGGAAAATCAAAATGTTGGTATACATTAGTACTTCACAAATTTTAAACATTCATACAACTCAACAATATATGGACCAGATTTGCAGTTGGGGAGTTAATCTTATACAACCACACTCCATATCACATGATCACTTATAGTTTCAATATTTTTATGAAAAAAATATCATGCTCCTTCAAGTCATATATAGAGAAAAAAATCTTACAAATGCTTTGAAGGCAGGTCCATGGGCAGCTATCTCAAACATACAACAACCTGCAAAAGCATAGCGAAAATTGTAAAATGCATTGTCATAATTAATGAACATTTATCATGTAAAAATAGTAGCATTGTTCCATAGCCTCTAGAAAACCAAATAAAAGAATAAATATATATCACACCTAATGACCAAATATATCAAACAATCCACATTCCATAATCTTGGATTAAGATAATGGACGGAATCAATACCTTATTCAAATTTTGTTTTATAGACCCAAATGAAAACCAAGCCTGCAAATCACACATATAAGAACACACCCTAAGATTGTGCTTGATATACAAGCCTATGTCAGAGATGAAAATCAACTAGACCTTGCACACACTTTCTCTTAGGAGGAGATTCAATTTTTCCTTTGACTTTGGACCCTTCCCATCCACATGATCAACTTAGAGTCTCATGTGTGGGTACCACATTTGGCCTTTCAATGGTCATACTAGTAACCATTCTAACGGTTTGGGGAGAAGCAAATCTAGTAGTTTGAGAAAAAATCAGTCCAATATTTAAACATGAAGAACATCATGGAAATGAATCCAGTAATAATAAAGAAAATATTGCAAATGTAGTATGTGGAAAGGAAAATCAATCTCTTCATTCTTCATCTTGTTCTATTTTGAAAGGATCACGTTGTTTGAACTCTAACAACGACACAATTTTAGAAGCAAACGAATTAGTATCTAGAAATGAAACACTTTTAGACAGTAATTATTCTTTGGAAGTTGCAGAAGCCAGGAAAAATACCAGGCTTCCATCTTCTGCTGGTGAGCAACCTATTAGCATTTGATCTTTGTCAAATCTTCCCTCTACATGGAACTCAGATGGGATGAAAAATGGAAGTATAGCCACACAAGGTGTTGCTAGCAATGGGATGCAAGGTTTTGTACCTATGAGTAATGTTTGTATGTTGGATCATATTGATAATGGACATACGACTTTAATACATTCAAGTATTGTTGTTTCCATTGAAGGGAACAAATTGTTAAACACTTGGGAAACATGGATACGATGAGTCATGATCATGGAAAAAGACATTCTCCTGCTAAGGAAATGTCAGATATACAGTTGGGAAATAGGGATATGATGAATCATGAGCATGTTAAGGGATATTCTCTTGCTAAGGAAATACTAGATCATAAAAAAAACAATCAAGTTTCTGCTAATGTTTATCAAGTTGATGAAGCCCCCTTGGCCATTCATACTAATATAATCAAGCATGTGATAGATTTGAGGAATAATTATACTAACATTTCATCCTCAGGAAATGTCTCTCTAATAGCTCAATATCCTGGAAATGGAAATTCCCTACTATCTAAAGACAATGCAATTCTGGGAGTCTCATCAAAGATAAGTGAACCTGGTATTCTGTAATCTTATAGAAGAGTGTAGTTATTTTCTGCAAAAGTAGGATTCAAAGATTCTTTCACACAGTAAAAAGGTGAAACTTTGAAAGAAATACATGAGGGCACTTGATACTTCGAGCTCTTAATGTTTCAAGAAGGAAAAACTGCTTAAAAAGGAAAAAATGGTATATTCTCAAGTCCAAGAGTTCATCTTGGAGGAAGTCTATGAATATAATCAAGCATCATAAAATATTACTTACATCACAAGATAATTTTGTATCTAAAAGGAAAAAGAGGACTACTTTAACTGGTCAGGAAACAACACTTGTTGGAAATAAACCTGGAAGTAATGTTGCAAAGAGTATGTCAAATGGCAAGAATTGCTTTGATTATTGCAAGGATGCCGAGAATTATGGATTGAAGGCATTGGCCATTCAAAATGACTGCGTTCTTATCAAAGCTGAGGAAAGTACCATTCAATCTTGTTTCCATATTAGGTTTGCTCCATGCAGTTCTAGACAAATTTGTACAAAAGATGGTTTGGGTGAGGTAGAAGAATTAAAAGAGACCATTGGTTAATATTGGTAACCTAGAAGAAAGCACATACAGGGTGTCAAAAAATAAATCATAACCAATGTGAAGTCTAAGTCGAGAATATTTTCATAGTCAATTAAAGAAATGATGAAAAACTTACAAACAAAACCTTTACCTTATTGAGGAAGAAGAAGCATCAATTCCAATAATACGTCTCTCTTGTGCCTGAGGACAGTAGACAAATTCCTGCTTAACATATCCTATAAACATGATAAAAGAGGAATCATATTGGTCATGGATGGAGAAGGGAGAGGCAACACAACCGTTGCATGTCGTGGAATCTGTGTAGGCCATGAC
Organism: Pseudotsuga menziesii; assembly: GCA_001517045.1. NCBI lineage: Eukaryota > Viridiplantae > Streptophyta > Pinopsida > Pinales > Pinaceae > Pseudotsuga > Pseudotsuga menziesii. Next base: position 24,246 of record LPNX010594321.1, on the reverse strand, counting down.
TGGACAACATCCTCCACTTCACCATTTAGATCATATCCATTAAGCATATCTCTAGGACTGCCTTCATACTCATGAACCACACTTTGGTTGCTTTATCCATTTGCACTAAGGAAATATTTCTCAATAGTTGAATGATCACTATTTGGATTGTCTTCCACGTTTTCCTCAATATCATGCACCTCACTGATCTATCTACATCGTGAACCAGGGGTGGTGAAATGATCTTCGTCCAGGCATTAAGAGATATACAGTTGAAAGAAAGGACCACTCAATAGTTCAACAACCTTCATATGTGCATTTTCTACTGATATTAGTTCAAAGGAAAAACAAATCGTTCAAAATTATAGAATAAGAATCATGTGTATATATCACAAAGATAATGCAATTGAAGGTTAGGACTTCACTGTTGGTCTATGCTCTAGTTCCTTTCTCAGCATGGTTTTAATCAGGCGTTCCTTGCAAACCACAACAAACAATGACATAGAAAGTTAAACTACTAAATTGTCAAACGGATGATTTAAGTATTGTTTTATCATAAGTCAATTATAAGAAAGCTGTTAGAAATTGATTTAGAAAAGATAACATGTAATTCCAAATAATGAAGTCACTTACAAGGACATAGAGTACATGCTAGGTAATGTACCAATAGCTGAACGATCTATCTTGCTAATGAGTCCTGTAGCAGGGATTTCTCCTTGCTACAGGGGCAGAAATGGCTCCCTTCTATCTATAGGACAGAAGGGTAGGTTCCTGCTTGGAAAAAGACTGAAAGAAAAAATGGAATGTAAAGAACAGAAATAAAAGCAAAGATGGAGAACCCCTATGCAAACAAAGGTTATGGTCCAGCTTCCAATGACCTGCAAACAATCATTAAGCTATAGTAAACCAAAATACCTGCAAAACAAGTTAGGAAACAAACCTTCTCTTTGGGTGGAAATGGGCCACCATGCCCTAGCTTATGGAATCACCTCTCTTGTATGGGGGAGCTATGGCTCAACGAAGATGGAGGAGAGGGAGTGTGGGTGGCTTGAGAGATAAAGGGTCGCAAGGCATCCATGGGAAGCATAACAGTATGCAAGGGAGAAGTGTTTTGAGAGTGACCCCCCAGCCTCCTTTTATAGATTTTTTGGGGTTTTAGGGTTTTAAGCCCTTGGTCTGGGCTTTAGCCTCTTTCACCCTAATTTTAGCTCCTTTTAGGGTTTTAGCCCATTTTTGGGGGCTTTAGCTCCTAGGAGAGTATTTTAGGCTCCTTTTTTGGGTTTTTAAGCCCTTTTCTTCATCCTTAAGCATTTTTTAGGGTGTGGGGGTCTAATGGAGGGTCGTGAAGTGGTGTCCTTGTGTGGTGTAGCTCATGGAGAGATTAGTGAGGGATTTTTTGGGTTAACAGATTGCCCCCATGATGTGTGGGGGTAGGATCTGATCGTATGGCCGACAGACATCATAGGATTTTCTACGTAGAGGTGGTGCTTTCGAGGCTGGGGCATGGTGGCTTTTGGTTTTTGTATTAATATGGTTCCCATCAACGGGTGAGATACAAATAATGTGTGACATGTATATGGATGAGGCAGGAATCCCTGTGATCATGACAATGTCAAAAGAATAATTTGATCTATGCTCTAAAATACAAGAGTCAATCATATACAATTGATGATACAATGATGGTTGCCTCAATGTGAGGCTGAATACAATACTGATATGGTACATTAGACCCATGGCATTCTCATGGAATGCTATGTCTTCATGACTGATGGTCTGCTGGATCTGGAATGGTACATAGCTATATGGACTCGCTGATTGAGAGTTAGAGTCTCTATGGTACAAGTATGCTGCATCAATCATAAATCTATATAGAAGCATTGCTAGGGATTCTGAACACTGTCTCCAACGCAACCCAAAAATCACAAGGGACATAACCTGTTTAGGTCCCTCAAATAGACTCATCGATGTGCTAGAGTTAGGTGACATCTGGGGTCTTCGATCAAGTACTATGCGGACAAAACCCTGTATGAATCTCAACGTTGCAATGATGTAGTTGGATTCAAGCACGTGAGAAGAAACCATCCCAAGAGGCACTAAGGAATCCTCTCAAGTGGTCCAAGGAACTCATCAATGATGTTAATGAAACCAAGGTACAGGGATCCCTAGGTTTATCCTATGGAATATGTGTGTTGTCATCGACAGAGGTTGACCTACTGCTAGTTAAGGCAATGATGTTTCCTTGACCAGGAGCACGAGGGAGATAACCGAAAGGTGTGAGACAATCTACAGACTAGCCCACTGAATGGGGGGGGAGGGAAAGAATTGAAAAGGGGAAGGGGGAGTGTGGTAGACTCAAACTTCCTTTGTTCAGAGTATAATGTCAAGGAATACCAGGCAACAAATGAAACTGACTCATGGGAATGGGATCATAGCTGTAATACCAGGAATGACACTATAGATGGAAAATACTTGGAGGAGGTGGACACTTTTGATATTGATGGGATCCAAGGAAGACACATTGCAGAGTACTCTGAACAAAGGCGACCCAAAGGGGGAATACTGCCAAACTGTGGGGTGGTGTCTAGGGACAGCGTTATGGTACGATCTCATGGATTTTTGGCGAGCTTGAGAAGGTAAATGATCGATGGTGCTTTTAATTTTAGAGAGTCTGAAAGCACGAAGAAGACTCGAATGGGGGCTCTTTTTCGTTGGTAGTCTCCTATTCCCGAAAAAGGATAAAAGTATACAAAGGAGAGCTCGCCCATTCTGGAGGGGATGAGAGACTTCTTTACCATTGGTAGTCCAATCAGGCCAGAAAAGGTTAAACCTATATTGATTGGACAGTCATTCAGATACTTTTACGAGCATGAATGAAACCAAGTTTGGTCAGCAATGTTTTCTTGATGAGAAGGATGGAAAAGAGCTTAATGACAACCCGTGGTGAGATTTTTCATAAAGTGTGGCCCCTCTACCCAAGAAAGCATAAAAGTATGTAGAGGGAAATAGTCTTGGCTTGAATACACCAAGGTGGTCCTTTTCAATTAATGGTCTACATGGTCCATAAAAGGAGGTAAACGAGACAATGTAGACGCCCTTTCCTATACTTTATCAAGTGGGAAAGGAAGCAGCTATGCTCGGCTATCTTTTTATTGTTTTAAGGAGTCAGAAAAGAGCTTAAACTAAACTCCGGTGTGGTCAACCGATTGCAGTGGCATAGGCGGTACCCCATGTCGGGATGGTGCACAGAGGTACAAAGGTCATCCATGTAGTATGGACAGAATAGAAGGCTCTCAAACATATTAATACATGTGTGGGATAGATTGCGACAGAGGATCACGAGTCGGTTCAGTAGAGGCACGCAAACTGAGGTAGCTCTTGGACAAAGGTCAAAAGAGTGTGTGTGTGTGTTGTGGTGGACGGAATTGACTACATGCGCTGTGAGTGCAAGTCCGGGGGCACTTGTATTCCAAATACATGCAAGAAAAAGAAAATTGTTTTTTGCACAATGGTCCAAAAGTCCGCGTAAGGTGCGGTGCATGGAAAAGACAACTATGTGTTAAAATACAAAATAAAAATAAAAATGACTTTCCTTAACGGGGGGTGGCCCAAAAACTCGCATGAGTAGCGATCGGGAAGTGTGATACAAGTACAGGTTTGTAGACACTCGCATCTTCATTTCATGGCTCATAAATTGAGGTGACTTGTGGGAAATGGTCCCAAAATTAATTTATTAAACATGAGACAATGGTCTCATAAGAAGATGGAAATTTCGCCCGGAGTTGTGAGAGGTGTCTCGAACAGGTTCTGGGTGACTTTAGATTAGTAGCTAATGGTGCTACCCCTGACTTGTGGTAAAAAACGTTGAAAAACAAGAAAAGGGAAAAACTATAAGGGACTCATAGTGGTTATATTAGGCATAGAATCTCTTGAGGTGGATCCCGTTGCACGACTTCTTCAAGAGTCGAATGTCTGAGTCAGCGAAGAGGTATGCCCCCTTTCCAAGACGAAGGTCATTGGCAAGGCGGGATGACGAAATCTGGTCTTTTATAGGAAGAACTGATTCCACACTATGTTTTAAAGGGAATGGGGTAAAACCGAAGGAGGTCTTACATATATCTTCGTCATTGCATAAGTGGTGCTAGGAAAGATCAGGTGGATCTTCCATAGCTGACGAGGCAAAAGGGAAACTAGTGCTAGATATCATGAAAATGGTATTGGTTATGGCTTTGGTTTCTTTGCCCCCAGTCTCTATTGGAGGAAGAGGGTTAGTCTTGGAGATGGGAGGAGTCTTTGATGGACCTGGAGCTGGTAGGTGTAACATGATCTCAATTGGCTGGACACGAGTCAACACATCTTGGGGCCTCAGAGGTATGGTAGGTGCTTCAAGGTACCACATAGGATCTCCCAGTCTGAAATCCTGTAGATTGAGGGTTTCCAAGGCAGACTTACTCATGATCCCAGATGGTAGGAAAAGGAAAAGGAAAAGAACAAGGAAGAGGATTGTGTTGATCGAGAATGAACCCCACTGTTTCCCTAGTAACTAAGGTTGAGGTTGTGGCTGCGGATGGAGCTATGGTTGTGGAAACATTGAAAGAGATAGGTTCGATGGACTGCCAGTGATGGTGGAGACAAGACTTTCTGTAGAGTTGGACATCATGTAAATGGACATGGTGTCCGAAGAAGGAGGTGGGGGGTGAACTTCTTCGATCAGAGTGATCTCATATTCGAGGGAATGTTAACAGAGGTCTGCTAAAGCCATTCAAAATTTGAGAAATTCTTAGAAATTGTGAGAGTAATGTCCATACAAACCACAGAGGGCACAAGCATGGTTTGTTCTCAGTGCCTTGTTTCTGACTATCGGCGTGGTTGGGAGTTCAACCATGGGGATGTTTTTGGTTGTATCCATGGCATCCAAATGCACATGGATCATTGGGATTTTAGGGCAGTTTTGAGTTGGATGGCCCTATTGTTCGCTAATGGCACAAGGTGGGACTTGTCATGGCTCTGTGGTGGCTTTGGTGTTCTTTCCCCTGGCCCTTTTCAAGTGGGGCGGTGTGGGTGCAGGTGTGACGGTTGGCTTTTGCAGGCCAGGTGGAGGGTGAGACTCCACTGTGATGGGTTGCATCGGGGTTAAAACAATCTGGGGCATTGCTGGTTGAGCCGGTGGATCAAGATACCACATTGGAATTCCCAATGTAAAGTTGGGTTATCTTAATATGGCAATTACCGGTCTTCTCATGACACCAGGTGGGGGAAAGAGGAAGGGAATTGTATGGAATGGAGATGAGCCTATATAACTCCCTGTAGGTTGTGTGTGGGGATGCGGTTGTGGTTGCTGTTGTGTGTAATGTTGCTGCTGCGAGTGATGTTGCGACTGTTGTTGGTGTTGTAGCTATGAACGATGTTGTGGTTGTGGTTGGGGCTGCAGTTGCGGTTGTTGTTTGGGTGCAGCAGTGTTAGACGAGACCATGCACAAGTCCTTAGTTTCATTTTGTGTCAATGGTGGTGAGACTAATGGGAAAGGAGCTATCATGGTGGTATCAGCAAACAACCCAGGGCCCACATTCAATAATGGGAAGGCTTGTGTGTTTTCAACCATGATGTTGATTGCAAGAATTACATTGGCATCTGTAGTCATCCCTTGTTGCTCAATAGTGGTGATGGTCAGGATAACATTGGAAGGTGTCGTTAACCCTTAAGGATCATGATAAGTGAGTTGATCAACCGTCACAATCTTCCCTTCGTGGGGGAACATTATGAGACGGAAGATAGTTGACGCGACAACTCGGATGGCGTACATATAACTTCTCCTGAGGAAAATTTTATAGTCTAGTTGAGTGTTGACAACTTCTATGTCGATCAACACTATCATCTCGGCTAATATGATGGGGACATGAAGGAGGATTTCTTGGGATTTAGTGGGATGTCCATCATAATCCTGCAGAGTTGTGGAGGACGGTTGCAGAATTGGTGATCCAAGTTTTTGCCAAACCAAGGTTGACATAACGCACGTGAATTCCCCCTCATCCACTATGCACCAATGCACAACCAAATTCTAGATGGACACCAAGATTTGGAAGGCGATGCTTGATGGCATGCATGGTTCTCCATTCTTTGTGTTGAATGTGATCAACTTGGAGTTGGAGGGGTCTACTTCCCTAAGGGTAGCTACTAAGGCTTTTTGCTGTGTTGGGCACATTTTAAGTACCTCAAGAGTGGACATGGCGGTTGGTGTTTGGGACAAATCATCCACAATGCTATAGCTGACTGTAGCTCTATCCGTGGCGTTATTGGCAATCCTGCGTATGGGGGGGCACGAGAATGGGGGTAACTGAAGAGGTAGGTTGACTATTTTGGGCGTTGATGTCACTGATGTGTTAGCGATGTTATCCACCGATTGCACACCAGAAGTAAAAATCTTCCGAAAGTTGTCCCCTCACTTGAGAAAGTGGGAGAGGTGTGACCTTGGGGGCAAGCACAGAGCTAGGTACTGTCACCTACTCCTAGCTCCTCCATTTATGCTAACTCCTAAGGAAGCCAAGGGGGGTAGTCCCTAACAAAGATTTTTCTATGGCTCAATGTTTAAGTTAAGTTTTAAGATGTTTTGGATGCGGATGGGTGTTGTTTAGGAGTTACTTCTGATTAGAAATAATTAAGTTTATGAATGTGACATGTAAATCTGAGCAATCCACGTTGCTAGCAAGAGACTGAAAGATAAGCAAATATTCCAGACTTGTAACTTAAGCATTAATATATAATCAGCAAAAATAAACCATAGATAGTTTGATCAAGATAGAAGATTACTCAATTATAATGAAGGACCAGTGCCTTATGGAGTCAAATAAATAAAGTCTAGGAATTAAGCTAGTGAATATTGGGTTTTGCAAGTGCTCTTGGTATATTTTAAGAATTTTAAAAAATTCTCTTGATTAGGGTGTCAACGAAGGTTTGTCAAAGCTGGGAGACTCTTCTAATTTTCCTCTGTTTAAGACATGTCGGGCCCACCCAGTATCCCAGAATGATATTGTCAAGTGACCAGCTAGCCGGGAATCTAAGACAGTAGGAAATTCTGGCGCCTATAATAGGAAGTACTTTGGAAGAATCTCTACAATGCCAATGCATTGGTTAAGGGTGTTTAAGGGTTATTAAATTACTCTTGTAGGGTTTAAAGATCCAATGTTGTTTCTAGGTATTCCAATCTAGGATCGGTCAGAGCATACTCCAACGAGGGAAGGGAATAAATTAAAGGGGTATGTGTGTTGAATATTTTATTAAAACAATTAATTAAACTCTCCAACAGAGAGTGCTCTTGACCTCGTCTTATGACAGTGGTTCAAGAGACTTAGCTAATCTATATGCAGCTAATGCAAGGATTGTGCAAACCATGATGCACTCTGATAGAGAGTGCTCTTGACTTATGTTTTTGCAAGTTCAAGAGTCTTAAATGATTAATTGATTAAACAAGCACAACAATTAAGATGAAAGTGGTTGATTAAACTCTCCGACAGAGAGCACTCTTGATCCACCTTACGGTGAGATTCAAGATATTTTGGTTTTTTTTATGATTTGACAATTATATAACAAGATACCAAAATGCAATAGTAAATCCAACAATTAGTGTTTATGCTAAGGAACAACTAGCAATTAGCAAAAATGGAAACTAAGACTAAGAAAAGAACTAAACTAATTGCTTAAAGAAAACTACACTAAAAATCATGAAAAATGACACAACACCCTTCCCCCAAATAGGGGAAGTATAAAAGAAATAAGACTTGCTCCCAGTAGCCCTTTTTATTAGTTTTTTACAATGATGATGTGTTCTAAGCTTATTGGAAGAACAGGTAGAAAAGGGGATTGAGAGAAGAGGGAGAGAGTCTTTTTGTTCTGTTGTACCCCTTGCTTGCTTGTGGCCTTTGGGCTCTCCTTCACCTGCCTGAAACTAAGAGCTCTAGACATACACTTGTTATAGGATTAGTTGATAAAAAAATAACTTGAAAATAAATCTGCAAACTAGATAAAAACAACTACCCAAACTTACCGAAAAGAAAGGAGAGAAGAGGAAAGAGAAAGGCATTGCAAGAGAGGGGGAAAGGGAGTGAAAGAGGACAAAAGGAAAGTCAAAGAAGGCTGGAAACTAAGGGAGAAATAGGGCTACAAATCAGAGAAATAGGGCTGCAAATGAGGGTAAAAAAGACTGAAAGTACAACCGAAAAGATGGTTGAATAAGAGGATGGAAAGGGGATGCAAAAAGTGGAAACAAAGAGGAAAAAGAGGGTTGTCCAAAAGGGTGAAAATGTGGACAAGTGGACAGCGAAAAAAAGGAAGGAAAGGCTGCAAATGAAAAGCCTAAAAGGCTAAAAATACATCCCAAAATATGGCCCAAAAAGAGGATGGAAAGGGCCTACAAAAAGTGGAAAAAGGAGGCAAAAGAGGGTTGTCCAAAAGGGTGAAAAGTGGGAAAAAGTGGACAGCGAACTAAGGGAAGAAATGGCTGCAAAAAGAAGGCCCAAAAGGCTGCAAAAAGTAAACAGGGCAGCCAACAAGGGCAAAGGCTAAGTGAATGAATGTTCACTTTAGCCAAAACATGCCCTAACCGCAAGAAAATAAAGATTTTATAAAAAATTGAGAGATGAATAATATGAAAGAAACACTCAAACCTGTGGTACTTTGATGGGGTTTGGATTCTTTTGGATCTTGAAAATTTGGAAGTGTCCTTGGATTCTAGAGGAGAGGATGCACCTAAGCTCAAACTCCTACTCGCTTCAATGAGATGACCTGCACAATTTCAACTCAATACTTGCAAACAATGGATTAGATCATGTATGTTTCGTAAATAAAAATCTAAAGAGCATGTCATACAACTGAATAATCGATGCTACTTTAATTCATAGAAACAAAACCATAAAAGATCAAATTGTAACATCAAATTATCAATCTTGTGTGCTTATAGAATCTTTCTAAAGCATGAGCTATTATCCAATCCTAAGCAATAAAAGACAAAAATTGAAACATTTCACCTCATTCGCCAATTGTTCATCCACATTCACACACCATGTATGCCTCCAAAGCCTTAAAATTTATTATATGGTTGCAAAAGCAACAAGCATTATAGTAATTCATCAGAGGTTCTTTGCATAAAGATCCATCCTCAATAGAGTTGAAAGAGCCTCTATTTAACAAATAAGAGAGTGCTAAAACCCTAAAACCAAAAAACCAACCCTGCTGCATGGGAAAGCTGCCTGCTAGGTATGGAAACCTACTTTGTTAGGTCTGGGAAGCCTACTGATGGTGTAAGCTTCAGTATTCACCTCGATCAAATCATCATATTAATGAGAGCTCTCCATCTCATCTTTCGTTGGAGATGACATGTCTGATAACTGATAATAAATTAATTGCTCTCTTAATGATGACTGAAGCTGAGTTATGATAACTCCAATAATCATAAGTGTTCCATGAGATGTCATTTAGCCTTTTATTTTACTAAATTTGGATTAATTTGGAGATTTTTAGTTTTCTCCAAAATAATCATTTTTTTAATAAAAATCATTTTTTAATAAAAATCAATTTTTTACTCAAAATCATTTTTTACTCAAAATTGACTTTTTTGAGTAAAAAGGCATTATGTGTCCAATTGCGGATCTAAAAGTTGGTTCTGACTGCCTGGCTGATCAAGAATTATTTTTGGCTTAAGGTTAGAGCCTTTAATCACTGAATTCTGAGTCTGGATGACCGACTTACCACGAACGGGTTTTTTCCATTTATTTAATGGAAAAATTAAAAATTAAAAATAATTAAAAATTAAAAATATTTTTTCACTATTCGAAAAACATTTTTTCGAAATATTTTTATGTGTCCAGATGACTTAGGACATGACCATGATCTATCTAAATAATGTCTAGTAGGCTTATAACACTCATTTGGGCTCTAATAACCCCCCAAGGCCCAAAATTCAACATCGAGCATTCCAGCTTTGGAGGAAGCGGGAGAAAACCTTGTCAATTATACTCAGTTGAAGGTAAAGCATAATTGTCAGGGGCCAAAAACTCCCTGGAATACCCTATTTGAGATTCTACGTCTCAGGAGACTGAACCACTCAAAAATATCCTACTAGCACATTTTATTACAAACCATGCGGGGCCATGGTCAAAACTATTCAAAATAGAAAAGTGACTAGCCAATATTGGCTAGACAAATAGACAAATCAACTGATACACTGGAATCAAACTTGAACAAGTTTGTCAACCGACGTCTCCTCAGGTAACCCAACTATGGTACAAAAAAGTTGGTAACAAGTGGGTTCAGTGGTGGTACCGTATTGATTCCGTCTGGTTTGCAAGTTGACTTCTTCAGTCATCATGGCTAGCAAGTGGTGAACACCTGTTTTGACCGTGGGAGGTGTCCCTGGAGCGTTGGGATTGGGTTGGGGTGGAGGTGCAGTTGCCACCAATCCTTGGACTGATAGTGGGTTTTGAAGCACCATAGGAGGAGGTCCGTTTGGTGATGGGTTGGGTTGGGCTTGATTTGCAGCGTTGGCAGCCTGTTGAACCTCGTTTTGAATGGCCTACTTTGCTCGACCCATGAAGAGTTACGCGAATGCATAGTTCCCATAAACATCACATAGTGTGCACGATTGGTTTGTGCACAATGGGGAATTTTGTTTTGGTGCATTTGGTCATGGGGGGTTTTGAGCTAGCTGGTTTTCCGTGCCATTGTTGGGAGGGTTTGGTTGTTGACCACCTCCCTGCGGTTGGTTGTTGCCTTGGTTTTGGGGCCGATTATTTCTAGCTTTCTCTTGTTGGTTGTTGGGGGCAGGCTGGTTGGGATGGTTTTGTTTTGCAAACACTTGTCCCAACGGAGCGGGTGGAGCGGGGACGGGGGCTTGAACCACTTGCACTGGTGGTGCATAGTAGATTTGAGTGGGAGTGCCACAAATGCGGGCATTTTCCCCACATACTATTGTGTTGACCAATCCATGGGCCTGCTGCGGTGGTGCAGGCTATGCATAGGAAGTTGTTTCCCCAGAATGGGACATCATTCTAGCATAGTTCGAAGCTTGGTTTTTGTAAGCAACCTTAGCAGTGTTTCCTAGTTGTGATGGAACTACAGGTGGTGTCAGTCGGTGTTGTGGTTGTTGGGAGACCGATCCTATGATGCCATCTGCAGCATGGGATTCCCTCGGTGCGTTGCGGTAAGAGGTGCCTGCACAGGGAGCATCTGGGATGATGGTGTACAAGTATCTACACTGAGAGTATAGATGAGGTCAAACTGTTGAGATTTTAGTATGGCCTGTTCTTTGAATTGAGGATGTTCAGATGTGACATCCTTTGCTATGGGTGGGAGCAAGGTCTTAAGGAACCAATCCAAGAAGATCCTGTCATTAAGTTAGATTTGGCATAGGCTACGGCATCGCTGCCACTCATTGATATGGTCGGTTATATGAGTGGCAGTGTTCTAACGGCAGGATAATAGGATCTTTACCCCCTCATCATATCTGACGGGGAGTTGGAAATACTGTAGGAACATGAAGGCTAGGGAGTTGAATTCAGGGTACTTGGCTTATGGTAGTTCAATGTACCATTTGGCCACAACACTTGTGAGGGTCCATTGGAATAGTCTCAGTTTGATGGAATCATCTACGATGTTGTTTGACGGCACCATAGATGGAATGTCATTATGTGGTTTTGGGTACATTCCCTTGCTTTGCCTTCAAACTTGGGGATGTCTGATGGCAGTTTAGTTGGAATTGGAGGCCAAAAAGCTTGATGGCGAATCGGGTGATTTGTTAATCGAGCCAAATCATGCAAGTTAAGATGAGCCATGAAAGGTAGATTTAACCCCAGGTTGATATGAGATGGGGCAGTGATGGTGGTGGGGTTTGCAGGTGCGTAATGCATCTCCATAGCTAGGGGTACTTGTGGTGGCACCATTGTGGATGGACCAATGCCCCCAAGTGTTGTGGGGGCGACCATGTCGGTGGAAGCGACATTGCCCCCATGTATGATAGTAGGGGTGATGTAAGTGGACAGTCCACTACCCCCTTGTGTAGCAGGAGGGGCAGTGTGTGTGAAGGGGCCACTTCCCTCATGTGTTGCAAGTGGGCCAGCTTGGCTGGCCACTATGGGTGGTGGTAGCTGACTACTGACAGTCTGTATGACTATGCTTGGGCCACCTACAAGGTTGTTGGTGACACGTTGTGGTGTGGAGAGGGGTCCACTTGCTATGGATATGCCGAAAAATGGATCCGGGTTTGCACTAGCCATGGGGCTTACTAGTGCAGTATGTAGGTCTGGTTCAGGCTGATACGGATATGAATCTAAATCAAAGGTTATGTGGCCTTCTGATAGTGTGTGAGGTCATCAAGAATAGGATCGACGGTGTCGGTTCAACATTCCGAATGGTGGTGGTTCGCCTCTTAGGCGTGAGGAAGAGCGTGGGGTATAAATTGTGTTAAATGTTTATCAAACTGATGGGAATGATGTTTGGACCCCAGTTTCAGTGGCTTCCTATTGGTTGTAGGTGGTCACTCGACCACCAAGACTGCCAGAAAACAGCGCTTGGCTTTTTCCTCACAGGTGTTTCTACTCAATCGGAAGGGGTCGTTGCCCATTTCGCTTGGCAATTCCTCTCGGTGGCTAGCTACTTTGGGGTTCCTGTCGTACTCCTCACAATGAATTTCTGGGAAGAGCCCAAGTACTTCCCATAGTTGAAGTAGTCAGGGACTTATGTCCTCAAAGACTACAGATTTTTTTGTACTTAGTGTAAATTGATAAATTTTAAGGCTCTCTCAGTGTCATGAATTGAGTTGGGTTGATTACTTGGTATGGTGTGTTTGTTTATCTGTCTTTCTGGTATTTGGTAGCTGTAAATGGTTTATGAATTCATCATATTGTTGTGCATGCAATGAATAATCAAAAATTTGTAAACAAATACAGTTCTTAACTGTGAATGTTTATGGCCTAACTAGATGACTACCTCACACTGATATTCCTCTTCAACTAAGAGAAGGTGTTGGGCTCTCAACAAAATGGGACTAAGCCCATCCGTATATCCACAGGTCACCTCCTGGATGCAAGGTTGGTCAACAGGGAGGATACTTAGCGCTGTGAGAATCCCTGCTTCTCTACCCCCTCTACCTTCCAGGTCATCCGGTTTTAATGGTTTGGAACAATATTAGTGAAGGGCCTAGATCTATACGAGCTTGCCCTTCGTCATATCCCAGGATACCCAGGATGGTGATGACTAGGTAGAGGAGGAAGGGTAAGTAAGATAGTTAGTTTTAGGTTGATTTTAGTTAAGCTACATTCATTTGATTAAGCCATTACAATTTACTTGGAATTTACACATTGTTTGTAAAAAAATTGCAGGAAATTGAAACAAAAACTAAAATTGACTTACAGTGCTGGACAGAGGAAGCTAAGCTGCATTGACAGTCCCTATAAAACTAAAATTTAGGCTCTGTTTTCCAGGCTGCACATTTCTGATGAAATCTGGTGAGCGGGCCGCAATATTTTTTCAGAAACAGGCGAGGGGATCACACATATTTCATAGACAATCGCAGTCTGTGTTTCTGAGTGAAGTCTCACTTTCCAGGGGATTAAGTGCACCCTGGGCACGCCTGTTAGGCCATTAAGTGCACCCTCAACCCCTATTCAGGCCTGATAAGTGTGACCTGCCCCGAATTTGGGGTGTTTTTTGATCTAGAGTTAGATCCGACCGACAGTAACTTATACTGTGGCCAAACTGACTCGGATTTTCCTAGCAGAGGATTTAGCAAGACTAATAAATGGAAATAAACAAGATCTAAACTGAATTTGACACGAAATTTTTAAAACTACGGAAACAATTAAAAAAACTTGAAATTTTAAAAATCTGGACCAGGGATAGTGTGGGATCGACCTGGTATGGTCGTCATTTCTGTAGCAGGGATTTCTCCTTGCTACAGGGGAAGGAATGGATTCCTTCTATCTATAGGATAGAAGGGTAGGTTCCTGCTTGGAAAAAGACTGAAATGAAAAACAGAATGTAAAGAAAAGAAATAAAAGCAAAGATGGAGAACCCCTCTGTAAACAAAGGTTAGGGTTCTGCTTCCAATGAGCTGCAAACAATCATTAAGCTACAGTAAACCAAAATATGTTAGGATATTTAAACACTTATGAGTTAGTTAAGATCATCTTGTGTAATATATCTGTTAGGTAAAAGTGTGTTTCTTTATTATGCATTAGTATGCATTTGTAAATATTCTAATCCGACGGTCACGATATGTTCTAGACATAGAGTGATCCGACAGTTCAATTTCTCTTAGATCATACCTACCATTGATCCATGGATTAACACCCGATTGGTATATGATCTCTATTTAAAGAGCATAGAGGGTCCTTGTCTATTTGATCGATTATGAGAAGCTCATGTAACTTTCTTTCTTTTGCATAATAAATTGCTCCAAGTAGCTATTTGGCTGGGGCTGTGGACTATTTCCCTCTTGAGGGTTTTAACCATGTGACAAACATCGGTGTGTTGATATATGATATATTTGTGTGAAGCAGTTGTTGAAGGTGTTCAGTTCTTTGGGAGTACCCTGTGTACCCGAACATGGTATCAGAGCTTTTATGAAGAGTCACTTTCAGTTTTGATCAATATCTGGAACCGATGTTGTCGAAACTTTGAAAGGGTTTCTGGTTCTGGATTTTTTGTGCATTTTTTTCCTATGGAAGCTATTCCATTGTGTCCGAAGCACCATTTCCATTGGGAAATAGTTTTTGTTTCACCAAAAACCGTTTTCGTTTCACTGAAAACCATTTCCGTTTGCTCCAGAAACACCCATTACGGCAGATCTGAAGATATAATGTTACAGTGACGGATTTGTTTTTTTTTAATCTCTCATATTTTATCAGATTAGTTTATTATTAAATCTTTTATGTTTTATTCTCGGACTGTTTTTTTCTCTGACCGCATATGCTCTTTGTCGTGCACCTTGCGCGATCGTGGTGAATTAGAAACGGTAAGGGAAATTTTTTTTCTTGTCTTCTCGGCTACGTATGCTCTTTTCCATGCACCTTGTGTGATCACGGCAAATAAAAAAAAACGAGAAAAATTTAAAACGTAAACTTTCTCGGTAAGCTAACCAAGATCTAACCCCATTGTGTGGAAAAAAAAATTGTTTTTGTTTTGAATTTTTTTTTGTGATTTGCAGGAAAAGAAAGCAAGCACGGAAAATGAGAGAGAAGAGTAAAAAAGAAAAATAAAAAAAGCTCTTCCTCTTTCCATACTTTTACGTACCTTTTAAACTTAGCTCACTTGGTCCAAAGTTGTTTTACACCTTGATAAGTCTTGAGTTCAAGTCTTATCAAGCTACTTTTTAGTGTATGCGATTTCTATTTTCAAGTTACTTTATTGTAAAAGTGCATCTCACATAAATAAAATAAAATAAAAGTGAGTCAGTTAAGTCTTTTAATTTATTGCCGCACTATTTAAAAGTCACATTATTGTAAAAGTGAACATCACTTATTCTACAAAAGCGATTCACTTCAAAGCAACTTTATTGTAAAAGTGATTATCAAAGGTTGATCTTGGAAGAGGGGGCTTCTTTTTTTTAGTTGGTCAAGTTTATATCTGCCACGTCACTATTGGAGACATCTTCAACATTTTCTTTGATCAAGCATAACTTCATCATCCAGAATCAGTTTTAAGTGCTGTTTTTTTAAGACTGCATATTTTTTCGAGCTCTTTGCATCCAGATAGTTAGTTTCTGTTTTTCCATCCATTATTTTATAGTATGGCCACCCCTTGTGATTTTATACTTACAAATTCTAACTATTTCTCATGGAAATCTCGTATGGAGGATGTTCTGTGAAGTAGGGGACTTTTTAGGATAACCTCAAGGAAAGAAACAGAACCCACTGATGATGATAAAAAAATTAAATGGGAAAATCGATGTGATGAATCTCATGGATTGATTGGGATGTCAATCTCTACTGATTTGTGATTCCACATATCTGGAATTGATGAACCTAATCTCGCTTAGAAAAAGTTGGAATATGTGTTTGGTAAACACAATGAAATTCGGGGTCATCAACTTGAGAATGAGTTGCTTTCCTTGAATCCAAATGATTTTTCATGCATTAAAGAGTATTTATCTAAGTATAAAACTCTTAGACTATTATGTGCCGAATGCAAGATTAAGAAAGAAGACAAACAATGTATTTATCATATTCTTTCAAAACTTGGACCTACATATTCTATTTTTGTATCTTCATTCTACTCCATGAAAGAATCCTTGTCTGCAACTAGCTATCAAGAGCCTAGCCTTGAATCCTTTTGTGATTCCTTAATTAGAGAGCAAGATAAGCTCATTCATCTTGGAATAATTAACAATGCAGATACATGTGGGAAAGCCTTATTGTCCCAACAGAAAGAAAAGTCCAAGCCTCCCAAGAAACAAAATTTTCGCAATAATAAGCCAAACAACAAGGGTCCCAAACCCTCTCAGTCAGCTCCTTCTTTAAAAAATGACAAAGGACCGAACACCTTCAACAACTGCTTCACACAAATAGATCACAGATCCACAAACCGATGTTTGTCACATGGTTAAAACCCTCTAGAGGGAAATAGTCCACGGCCCCAGCCAAATAGCTACTTGGAGCAATTTATTATGAAAAAGAAAGAAAGTTACATGAGCTTCTCATAATCAATCAACTAGCCAAGAACCATCTATGCTCTTTAAATAGATATCATAGACCAATCGGGTGTTAATCCACAGATCAATGGTAGGTATGATCTAAGAGAAGTTAAACCGTCGGATCACTCTATGTCTAGAACATATCATGACTGTCAGATTAGAATATTTACAAATGCATACTAATGCATACTAAAGAAACACACTTCTACCTAACGAATATATTACACAAGTTGATCTTAACTAACTCCTAAGTGTCTAAATATCCTAACATCCCCCGTTAAGAACAACTTGGGATAGGATTGAAGGATTTACAAAAGTGACACTATTAGGAGAAGGAAGGAGGCATTAGTGCCTATAGGGATCCTATGGGATCGATCTGGTATGGTCATCAGTTCTGTAGCAGGGATTTCTCCTTGCTACAGGGGTAGGAATGGCTCCCTTCTATCTATAGGATAGAAGGGTAGGTTCCTGCTTGGAAAAATACTGAAAGGAAAAATGGAATGCAAAGAATAGAAATAAAAGCAAAGATGGAAAACCCCTCCGCAAACAAAGGTTAGGGTTCCACTTCCAATTACCTGCAAACAATCATTAAGCTACAGTAAGCCGAAATACCTGCAAAACAAGTCACGAAACAAACCCTCTCTTTGGGTGGAAATGGGCCACCATGACCTAGCTTGTGGAAGCACCTCTCTTGGATGGGGTAGTTATTTCTCAATGAAGATGGAGGAGAGGGAGTGTGGGTGGCTTGACATACAAAGGGTCTCAAGGCATCCACAGGCAGCATAACAGTATACAAGGGAGAATTGTTTTGAAAGTGACCCCCCACCCTTCTTTTATAGTTTTTTGGGGATTTTAGGGTTTTAACCTCTTGGTCCAGGATTTAGCCCCTTTTTTGGGCTGTTAGCACATTCCACCCTAATTTTATCTCCTTTTAGGTTTTTAGCCCCTTTTGGGGGGCTTTAGCTCCTAGGAGAGTATTTTAGGCTCCTTTTTGGGGGGTTTTAAGCCCTTTTCTTCATCCTTAAGAATTTTTGAGGGTGTGGGGGCTAATGGAGGGTCGTGAAGTGGTGTCCTTCGGTGGTGTAGTTCATGGAGAGCTTAGTGAGGGATTTCTTGGGTTAACAAGTCCCACCATATCCTATAAAATAAAAATATCAAAACAATGAAAGAATTGCTTTTAAGTTTCTTTTCCAATTGGGTGCAAAGTTGCAAACATGGAATTCAAAAAGAAAGTATCACTGGCGATGCTAATCATGTAGGGTGTGCAAGGTCAATGTGGTCATGTATATTTTTCTCCAACAACTGTGGAGATCACTATTAAATTGAGCACATAGATCTATGGACAAACACACAACCCACAAAATAGATCACACAATTTACTCATCAATTGAAGAATGAAACAGTGCAAAAATGGCTTGCAGCTGTGAATGCTTTCATTAATAAAAAAAGTAATTGGATAATGATTACAATGAAGTACAATGGATTTAATAGCCACATGAAATTCAAATTCACATGAGGAAATTTGAATTGATATAGTCTACTTGACTGTAGGTAACTAAGACCTTGTCTAAATCACTATCGGAGGACTCAATAGTTAACTGACCTTGTCTAAACCATAACTGAATTTCATCATAGCTCTAAAACACAACTAAAGTGTTACATTCAGTGTTGACTAAGGCTAGCTGACTGTGGTAGGTGAGAAATGTGCCCCTCCTAAGTGCAGTCAAGTAAACCTAGCACTAACTGAATGTAGAGGACTCGAAATGAATGTAACTGACTCCTAACTTAGCTTAACTAGTCATCAACTAAGCTGAACTAACCTTGGTTGATTTTGGCACTCCCAGTGGCTTCCTAAATTGTAGGGATTGGTCTAGGAGGCTCCTAAAGTGATGCAATTAAGTGCAATCAGTGGCATTAATCCTTAATTAGTGTTCCTCATACTTTAGTAATTGAAACATGTGCCCCAATTAGGCCAAGTGGACCCAATGGTGCTAATGACTATAAATAGATTGAATGGACTCATGATTTAGACATGACTCCTAATTTAGAAATATGACCAAATTTGGACAAGGGAGGATTAATAATCCTAACACCCCCCTGAATGCTAACTTGGACAATCTGTGGGCCCTGGTAACTAAGACCATAGGTCACCCATTACATCAAGTAAAATAAAGTAATTTCTTAATA
Source organism: Pseudotsuga menziesii (assembly GCA_001517045.1). NCBI lineage: Eukaryota > Viridiplantae > Streptophyta > Pinopsida > Pinales > Pinaceae > Pseudotsuga > Pseudotsuga menziesii. The sequence continues at coordinate 5,405 of LPNX010594321.1, read as the reverse complement.
CAAGGAGCTGGGGAAAAAACCACATGGAAAAAAAGCCCCCCCTCTATCTAAGCAGGTAGAATCATGTCTCAAGTTTGAGAAACTTGAAAATATGTTGCTGCAATATTCATCTCTGTGAGGTATTAAAGAAGCATGCATGGTGTGTTGTACACAGGTATTATGGGGCCTGGCATGTAGACTTCTCCTTCTTCTCCAAAAATGATGATTGAAGGAAGGAGGAATGTAACCTTTGTCTCTTGCTGAATGAAGAGGTGTATTATCATATCCATTCTTATGAATGTAGTGAGACTGAGCCCTTGCCATATAGCATCTTACAGGGAGTCTATTGCATCTCCCTGAAGGAGGTAAGATAGCATGACATAGTGCAAGGGTCTTTCCTTTCTGAGTGTTAGGTGAGTTTCCAGTCATCTTCCTAGCTTCCAGTTTGGAAGTAGGGATTGAATCTAGATCTGAGTCACCCTGAATTTCAAGGTCATAAACTGATAAAGATGGATCTGCAATACTATTAAAAGTTGTAAAAGAAGTATATGCAATGATTTTACCTTCCCTTGCAAGTGGCTGCTAAGAGTGTACTGGTTCTGAAGGAGGAATGAAATGTGAGAACTCATATGCTTTTGAAGCATTATTTGCAGTACCCTTTTCTATGATGCTCCCAGTAGAGATATCTGTGATCTCCACTGAGTCAGGACCAAAGATAACTTGCTTTGGAGATCCAGTATGGGTCATCTGATAGACAAATAACAGGTTTGAAGCTAAAGAGGGAACAAATAGCACATCTTTGAACCTTCCATGTTCAAGTTTGACAGATCCCTTCCCCTTTGTTTTGACTTTACTGTTATTGCCCATATGAATACTAGGACCATCAAAGGACTAAAAAGAAGAGAATGATTCTCTGGATGCAGCCATATGGTTGAAAGCTCCAAAATCAATGAAGAATACATGTGATGATGTGCAGCAAGCCTTCAGTGCATGGCCTTTCCTTTGGTATTATTCATCTTCTTCTTCTTCAGAGTCATCCTTCCTTGTGCTAGTAGGTAGAGAAATGTTATGTTTCTTCAAAAGAAGAGCCATTTCATCAAGTTGTCTTCTCATACAGGAGCTTTCAATTGAGCACATAGATTTTTGGACAAACACACAACTCACAAAATAGATCACACAATTTACTCAGCAATTGAAGAATGAAACAGTGCAAAAATGGCTTGCAGCTGTAAATGCTTTCATTAGTCAATAGGTAATTCGATAATGATTACAATGAAGTACAATGGATTTAATAGCCACATGAAATTTGAACCCACATGAGGAAATCCCAATTGATAGACTCTACTTGACTATAGGTAATTATACCTTGTCTAAATCACTATCGAAGGACTCAATAGTTAACTGACCTTGTCTAAACCATAACCGGAGTTCATTGGAGCTCTAAAACACAACTCTAGTGTTATATTCAGTGTTGACTAAGGCTAACTATCTATGGTAGGTGAGAAATGTGCCCCTCCTGAGTGCAGTCAAGTAAACCTAGCACTAACTGAATGTAGAGGACTAGAACTGAATGTATTTGACTCCTAAATTAGCTTAACTAGTCATCAACTGAACTGAACTGACCTTGGTTGGTTTTGGCACTCCCAGTGGCTTCATAAATTGTCAATCAGTGGATTGGTCTAGGAGGCTCCTAAACTGATGCAATTAAGTGCAATCAGTGGTAGTAAGCCTCAATTAGTGTTCCCCACACTTTAGTAACTGAAACATGTGCCCCAATTAGGAAAAGTGGACCCAATGGTGGTAATGACTATAAATAGACTCGATGGACTCCCAATTTATACATGACTCTTGATTTAGACATATGACCAAATTTGGACAAGGGAGGATTAATAATCCTAACAATCACTGTTGCTCGAAAGTAAAAAATGATGCTAAAGGATTGATGTAATAATTAAACCATGATAGACCAATCATCAAAACTATCATCTCAAACCCTCAAACTGGTAAAATTGGAAAATAAAAATGTTGGTATACATTAGTACTTCACAAATTTCAAACATTCATACAACTCAACAATATATGGACCATATTTGCAGCTGGGGAGTTAATCTTATACAACCACACTCCATATCACATGATCAATTATAGTTTCAATATTTTTATGAAAAAAATATCATGCTCCTTCAAGTCATATACATATAAAAAAATATTACAACTGCTTTGAAGGCAGGTCGATGGGCAGGCATCTCAAACATACAACAACCTGCAAAAGCATAGTGAAAATTGTAAAATGCATTGTCATATTTTATGAACATTTATCAGGTAAAAATAGTAGCATTGTTCCATAGACTCTAGGAAACCAAATAAAAGAATAAATATATATCACAACTAATGACCAAATATATCAAACAATCCACATTCCATAATCTTGGATTAAGATAGTGGACGAAATCAATACCTTATTCAAATTTAGTTTTATACACCCAAACACAAATGAAACTCACTTCTGTCTAAGGATGGTTGACAAATTCCTTCTTAACATATCCTATAAACATGATAAAAGAGGAACCATATTGGTCATGGATGGAGAAGGGAGAGGCAACACAACTATTTTATGTCCTGGACTATGCGTAGGCCATGATTGGCCAACATCCTCCACTTCACCATTTAGATCATCTCCATTAAGCATATCTCTAGGACTGCCTTCATACTCATGAACCACACTTTGGTTGCTTTATCCATTTGCACTAAGGAAATCCTTCTCACTAGTTGAATGATCACTATTTGGATTGTCTTCCACGTTTTCCTCAATATCATGCACCTCACTGATCTGTCTACATCATGAACCAGGGGTCATGAAATGATCTTTGGCCAGACATTGAGAGATATACGGTCGAAAGAAAGGATCACTCAATAGTTCAGCAGCTTGCATATGTGCATTTGCTACTGATATTAGTTCAAAGGAAAAACAAATAGTTCAAAATTTTAGATGAAGAATCATGTGTATATATCACAAAGATAATGCAATTGAAGGTTAGGACTTCACTGTTGGTCTATGCTCTGGGTTCTTTCTCAGCATGGTTTTAATCATATGTTTCCTACAAACCATGGCAAACAATGACATCGAAAGTTAAACTACTAAATTGTCAAACATATGTTTTAAGTATTGTTTTAGCATAAGTCAATGATAAGAAAGTTGTTAGAAATTGATTTAGAAAAGATAACATATAATTCCAAATAATGAAGTCACTTACAAGGACGAACGATACATGCTAGGTAATGTAAAAATAGCTGAACGATTTATATTGCTAATGAGTCCTGCCATATCCTGTACAATCAAAAGTTCAAAATAATAAAAGAATTGTTTTTAAGTTTTTTTCCAATTGGTTGCAAAGTTGCAAACATGGAATTCAAAAATAAAGTATCACGGACTATGCCAATCTGCAGGGTATGCAAGGTCAATGTCTTCATGTATATTTTACTCTGATAATTGTGGATATCATTGTTGCTCGGAAGTAAAAAAGGATGCTAAAGGATTGAAGGAATAATTAAACCATGATAGATCAATCATCAAAACTATCCTCTCAAACCCTCAAACTAGGAAAATTGGAAAAGAAGAATATTGGTATACATTAGTACTTCACAACTTTCAAGCATTCATAAAACTCAACAATATATGGACCATATTTGCAGTTGTGGATTTAATCTTATACAATCACACTCCATATCACATGATCACTTATAGTTTTAGTATTTTTATGACAAAAATCTCAGGCTCCTTCAAGTCATATACATAGAAACAAATCTTGAAAATTCATTGAATGCAAGTCGATGGGAAGCCATGTCAAACATACAACAACGTGCAAAAGCATAGAAAAAATTGTAAAATGCATTGTTAGAATTTATGAACATTTATCAGGTAAACATGGTAGCAATGGTTCCATAGAGTCTAGAAAACCAAATAAAATAATAAATATATATCACACCTAATTACCAAATCTATGATTTGGACCTATAAGGGATATCTGCAAAAAGTTCATGACACATGTAGTTTGGAGTTCCAACAACCTGCATAGTTGAATTAAAATTCATCAGTTCCAGATATTAGAAAATGATACTTAACACATACTGTTATGCAATGTTGAACTGTTTAAATGGGTCAAATCTACAATGAGCATGCATAAAGATTTTTTCCTATTGTTAAATCCCTATTTATCTACACTCAACTGAATGGTTTGATTGTAATAAAGCTACAAACAGGGAAGGAAACAATCAATTGAATTGGAGGAAACCATATCCTAGAATTTGTTGCTGGAAAAAATGCACAAGGAGTATTTAATATGAAAAGTCAACAATAACAGTACTTACCGAAGAAGTGAGATCATATTCCCTAAGCAATTTGGAAAGGCCAAAATCACCTGCACATGCTCCAATAATTAAAAGGAATCACTTTGGTACACAAGAAGAGAACACTAAAGGTTCATGAATTTGTTAAATAAATGTGTTTGATCTCTCCTTTTTTTAAAGAATAACGTGTTTTCCATATTCATGTCCTTAAATCAACAACAAATAAATCGAAACTAAAGCTAGGTATCCAACAAGAAGTAATTTTTTCCAACCAAAAACTAATGATTTTCATTTAACATTTGGCTTACCAAGTCGAATGTCTTGCTTGTTTGTTAGAAAGATGTTAGAGCACTGGGCAAAAGAAAAGAAAGCATAATTGAATCAAGTCCTACCAATGGTTCAAAATATGTGGAATTTAAGGATATCACAAGATTGTAAAGGACTAATGACCCACGATGGTTTCAAGATCACACATGCACCTAAGTAACAATCTCAACCAAAATAATCATTGACATACCTTGAGATCGCGGTAAAGAACATGGTTTGTGTGCAGGTAATCCACTGATAACAACAACTGTGTGAACCACTTGCACATTTTTTTAGGAAAACAAACAAAATACAATATGTCATATTCACATGATAACCCTAATAGACCAAACTTAATAGATATTGGCCACTATTGCTATAGTCTCTAAAAAGCAATGTTCTTTTCATGCTTTAGCATAATTGGCTCCAATCAAAGAGAATAAAAGAACCAATAGATCCGAAATGCACTAGCACAAATACAGTACAAACACATTCAAATAAAAATAGAAAGTAGTCACCTCTTCTGAAAATAGTGATCCATTTTCTTTCCTAATCAATTCAGTCCTGTGTTTGCAACCAAAAAAGGCTTTATTAGCATGTTTCCTAAAGGCATTTCTTACACCAATGTCAATGAATCATTCAACAAAAAATGAAATATAGTTAAAGTATGCAGTGTTAGGGTACACAGGGTACTCCCAAAGGACCGAACACCAAGAATAGCTGCTTCACACAAACAGATCACAGATCAATACACCAATGTTTGTCACGTGGTT
>LPNX010594298.1:67583-99965 GCA_001517045.1 Pseudotsuga menziesii | reverse complement strand
TAGCGTACAATTTGCGTGTTGCATGCATACTCCAGTTGTCATATATATTTGAATGTTGCTTATAGTAGTTGTTGTAGTATCGGTAGATTGGGGTTGTTCTAAAAAAACCCATAATCAAGCTACCGCCGTAGTTGTTGTAGTATAGGTAGATAGGGGTTGTTCTTAAATCAAAGTGAAACTCCAATCAAATACAAGGAAAGTGATTATGTAGATCTAGGGTCCACTCACTAAAATGTTTTAATTTAATTATTTCATATTATTAAAATGTTTTAAATTGATTATTTAAAACTATTTGAAAATTTTAAATTTAATTAATTGAAACTATTAAACTATTATAATTTGATTGTTACGAATTACTAAAATGTTTAATTTAAATATTTGAAACAACTAAAATGTTTTTTTTTATTATTTGAAATTATCTTAATGTTATTCACATTTAACTATTTAAATCTTTAGTACAAGATAATGAGGAGGCCTTCATGTTCATTAACTAAGTTGCTTATTTAGTATAAATTAAACTCTTTATAATTAAGATCATTGGTATAATTAAAAATAATTGTTGATCGTTAAGTTTCTAGATAAATTAATAACATTAATTGAGATTTCTTAGGAAGTATAATGAATAAGTTAAATATTAATAAGAAGAGATTAAAGTTAAGATAAGTTATGGTTGATGAGAGTAAAAAATTGTTACAAGATCTAAATGGAAAGCATCGGGTAGGTTAACCCCATTATTCGACTATTAAGAAAACTTAGTGAGGAGAAAACACTGAAGGAGATAAACATGTGTTTTGTGTTACTATGGCTAGTAGACATGTTTGATCACTTTTTACGAAGATTGTAATAGGATTCTATTTCGCCTATAATAACATCACTTCCAACTTAAATTATGATAAAATTGCCACCTAAAAATGTTTATAGACAAGAAAATCACAAAACCTTATGTTAAATAAATTGTTTATGACTTCAACATGTGGAATGTCCATGAACTTGTGGAAGTGTCTTTCACATCACCAATGGAGAATTGAATCTCGAAATGAATTATAGTACCATAGATAGGATTGGATAGAGGTGGGGATACAAGCTAGTAAACTATTCATACTTTAGTTGATAACAGGTAATATGTATAAAGTGACGATGAGTGGTATGGTTGGTGTAAGTATACTGAAGATGAAGATGAATATACAAATGCTGGAGAAAGGATATGATGATGTATAGATGGGCCCATGGGGTTAGCATTGTTTAGCATACCACGAAGCTAATAGGTTATGGTAGGGTGTAGGTTGTAACTTTATTTGGTGTGAAAGTAATAATGGTAATCAATCTCAAATAAAGGTATAATGAGTGAACCTATACTCGCTGAGCATAAACAATATTATAAGTTAACACATTAAGATATTAGGAGGTAAGACCTAATAAATAGATGAGTCCAACAATAAACATGAAAGACAAGGTATAGAGAAGAGATTTTATAAGGAATGCTACATCTATATAAATACAAGATTTAGGGTTGCTAATATTGAGCGATAGGTGTGCTAATGTAATCTCGTAATTAAAAAGGGATTGTAAATGTACTTGTACTCATGCAACATAAATAACTAAATAAATAGATCAAGTAGACTTAATATCTATTGATACCTATATATGGAGAGAGGGAGAGAGAGCGAGTTTAAGCAAGGATAAAGAAGATATAAAAAGGTAATTGTATCAAGAATAGTGCTACATTCAAGATTAGTATAAGAAAACCTATGGATGTAAAAACGATAAAAGAATGGCAAGAAGAGTAATGGGTAAATAATATATATATATATATATATATATATATACACACACTTATTGCACCTAGCTAAGTATGAAATGAATAGGGTGCAATATAATATATTAAGTGATTTAAACATTAAAAGTACTAAAGATACATTTTGATGCGTATTAAACGGAGTGGTGCAATATAATGCTTAGTTGTGTAATTAGTAAGTGACTAAGAGGTGTGAAACTGATGATGATATCAATGGGTAAATATACGTGATAACTAAAGTAGATTGAAAACAATATGTTTTTATGACACATAATTACCATAAGAATGTTAGCGATAAACGACTGGTACAAAATGGCCAATTGTTTGAGGACTAATAATAGGAATTAGTATAGAAAGAGATGAATGTATAAATGGAATTCAGCTATTGTCGTAGAAAATGACAAGCATGCAAACTAACAATTAAATTTCATATTATAGAAGTGTGTCACATTATTAAAATTACCAAGAAATAAGTAGTGCAATTGTAAGTATTCTATGTATAATGCGTCATTCATGGTGAAAGAGTTCTATTTAAGGAAAATTTATTGATAAATGGGAGTTGATCAATAAACATAGTGGAATTCATGTTATTTCAGACACTAGACCACTCTCAATATGGATCCCAAAAATTAGTAAGCCGTATAAATTTATGAGATCATAAGTCGTATAAATTAGAGAGAGAGATTCAATAAATAATTCAATTCCTAAATAAGCCCTATATAAAAATAAATAAAAATTAATAATAATAAAATGAAGAATCAAAATAAATGATATTTGGGCAATAACATATTCTTATGAATCACAACAAGAACAAGACTATAGAACACTGTATAAATTGTTGTTGATAAGATTCTAGTAGGGTATAATGAACCTTGATGCATGTTACAAATGGGGATCCTCGAGGAGGTCATAAGTAGTTACTAGGATATGTTTTTTAGATATATTAGGTGATAAAAGAACTAAAATAGTAAAATGACATCGACAGGTTGATCAAGTAAAGGTCCAAGTGGGACTACCATAACTAATGAATTCTACTAGTAAGACACCTATATTATGCACAATAATATATTCTTATAATCATGCATAACAATAACTTCGGGACGAAGTTTCCTAAAGGGTGAATATATGTAATGCCCATATTTGACTAGACATATCGACATGTTGCATTTTATTTTCTTAGTAAATGTTGGACTCAGTTCGACTAAGTAAACCATATTTATGACATGATAGATGTCTAAGATGTTACTATGCTTATGTTGATACATTGATTGTGATGTTATGATTTTGTTGTGAGGTTACTATGTTATAGTTATCATGATATTCCTTTGTTCATAAAGACAGTGTATGTTTAATTGTCATCATTGATAAATGTAATATATATGATGTGGTACATGGATATCGACCCATGATGTGATCAATTTAATGATTTATACAATGAAAGGAAATGTTGTTGATAATATGCACCAACTAATGATTGAATGGAGATATTGTTATGAATGTATGTTTTCAAAGTACTAATCTGCAGGACACATGGGCTATGTAAGAAATGGATACTTTATATGAAGTGTGGTATAGTACCTATTTTATACAGAAGAGCCTTGATTACCAAAATTGATGATACGATGACACAGACCAATAATCTTTATAGCGGCAAAGTATGTTTTTGATAGGTTATATAGACCCAGGATGTTGAGAGGGATGGATGTGTTGCACCCTATGTTTTTATGATACCCGAGGTCATGGGAGGGTCGTGCTGAGACACGCTCCCCATGTTGTTGTGATGACGACGGTTGGATGCCTGCTAGGAGAGGCTAGGTCCGCTGTTCAGCCGATGCTATCGCTCTCAGGTTCTTATGTGGTCAGGTCGGTGAAGCTGACATCCACTTCTATACTAGCAGAGGAAGGATAGGGAGAGTGCGGACGTAGGTTAGGATGGGAGGATGTTATAGCTAGTATTATGTTGGGTCAAGGGGGGTCTACAACACCAAGATTAGTAGTAGTAGGTGTCTCTTCCTTGAAAATAATTGATTGAGTAATGAATCTAAAAATATAACGATGTTATAACTTAATTCATTAATAATTAATGATTGATGATGCTGAAAAGATTACATGTTTGTATGTTAATTCGGTTAGGTATTTGTGATTGTTATGTCTTGTATCCATGAATGTCCTATCTATGTGAATCATTATTATTTTGTTATTATTATTATTATTATTATTATTATTATTATATATATAGGATATATGATGTTTTCTTATAGTACGTGTATGATCTATGCATGCACTGGCCATGCATGCACACTTTGCACACGTATACCAATATCGGCATACCAATACTTAACACGATCACTAATGGTATAGGTTTTCATAGGTAAATATGTTAATGAAATAATGAATGTTAAGTTAACATATTCATTAATGATAGGTGAACACTATAATACGTAAGTGATCAAGTGTCGTAAATTATAATAATCCTCAGAAAGTTGTCGTGCGTAGACTTAAACATTGTTCATTTACATTAACAAAATTTTCAGGGTTGTTTAAACCCATAAGGGTGCTTTGATTATGAATCTAGAGATAACATGCTCATGACTATGATACTTGTGATTAAAAACAAACAACTATAAAACGTCTTTAATTATAATTATTATTAATGGTATTATTATTATTATTATTATTATTATTAATAGTGCCTCTTGTGGTAAACATAACCGATAGTTTAATTAGACAATTATTTCTATTATTATTATGATTATTATTAAGATCTTGTGTTAAACATAGTCAATTAATTAATTAAGCAATTATTATTATAATTATTGTTATTATTACGCTCTTGTGGTAAATGTAGTCAATTGTTCAATTAAACCCAAGTGGAAATAACTCGAGTAAAATAATTATTAATCAAATACACCAAAATATTTCGTGTAGGTTAAACATGTATATTGAACTATGGAATATGACCATCAAGATATGACATGATTGATTTTATAATAATACTTATTACTATGATTACTAACATCGGATTCTGAATCAAGTAAAACAACCAAGATACTCACCTGTCCACAAGATAATTACTAAATTATTATTTTATTCAACATATTTGATTTGAATAGGACTAGCTATTAAACCGCCATCCCATGAGGGACCAGTGGTGAACATTCCAAGAATTAATAAATGCGAGACAACCAACTTATTCAATTCAACTTAAATAACCTTAACTATTCGGATGCTCGAGATAAGGACAATTGAATGAATAAATGTATATTCATGATTATAATAATTTACTAGCATCGAAAACTGAAAGAGGTAGGTGAATGAAGTGTTTTGGGGGAAAGGCGGTGGAGCAAGGTGGAAGAAAGTAGGGGGAAAATGAGTATTTAGGGGAGGTATCAAAGAGAAATGGGGGAGGATTTTTTTGGGGAAAATTAGACTCTACATCAGTGGAAAAATGACTGAGGAAAAACTTTAGGAGGGGGATAACTCAAGGAGGAGGATATCTGGAAATGAAAGAGAAATGGATGGAAACGAAGAAAGATATAGAATGGAAAGGAATCTTCTCTCAGTATTATTGGTCTATGGGCTTGGGGGCTAGGAAACCCATGGGTTTCCTAGGGCCAACACATGATGAGAGCTGGTTGGCAGGGTGGCACATCATTTTGTTAAACAAGGCTTGGATGGAAAGCTGGAAGAGGAAGGAGCCTACAAGGTCTATAGCAAACTATTGGATCTACTACAACTGCTGGTTCCAGGTATTTAGATACTAAATTCCTGCATGGTATTATTGTCTAATTTACAAAAATTCATGAAGTTTATCAAACATGTACAGCTCATATTTCTACTTTAATATGTTTATAGTTCATATTTGTACATTCATATGTTTATAAAACTAATAGAAAAGACATGGATATAAACCTATAATATGAGTAAAATTTCTTGATTTTATTAAAAACTAACTCAGAATGAGNGTTCATATTTGTACATTCATATGTTTATAAAACTAATAGAAAAGACATGGATATAAACCTATAATATGAGTAAAATTTCTTGATTTTATTAAAAACTAACTGAGAATGAGCTTAAGATAGAGAACATCACAGAGAAATTCACACAGTGCTCTACCTGTTAGGAAGAGCACTACAATCATAGAGTCATGAGGTAAAGCCTCCTCTTGTGTCGGGTCTTTAGTACCCTAATAAATAATATAATATAATGGTTTTATTATTCCTAGGTGAAGTCGACCCAGACATTTTAGTGGGGCCTAATTGTCTAGTGAAAAAGTCAAGTTGACACGTGTATAAATAGAGGAGCTCTGGTTATTATTTAAACACGAACTCACTCACTTGTGTAGCACATAGGAGAGAGAGAGAGAGATACAGAACAGAAGGAGGAGAACACTTGTTTTTGGGGTTGTATTTTATACATATTATACAGAGGAATTTTTGTTGTTTTTTCTTCCCCTTGAGGGTTTCCCAAGATAAATGTTGTGTCTATTTTTTTATTGTGTTTCTATCAATGATTCTTGATATGTTGCTGCTGTGATTTTGAATTGAATACTATTGAATCTAGTCTAGAATATGAAAACTTAACATGGTATCAGAGCTAACCTGATTAGGGAAGCTTTCACAAGGTGTAATTCTCCCTCCTGCTTCTCTAAAATAAATTAGGGTTTCTACAAAAGTTGGAGTTTTGAATATCTGCTTGCATAGAAAGTTCCAGTGCACTCCCAGAGCACATATATTGAGCCCTAGATGGACTCTTTTGGGTGGCTAGATATCCGGGAAATCCAAACCCTAGTTTAGCAGTGAACTAGAAAAACTACAGTGAAACAGAACCAAAAAATATGCAGTGCTGCAACCTTGCAAGTAGGATTTTAAGGCCGAAGATTAGGGATCTCTAGAAAGCAATTGTATCAACCAACTTGTCTCTCCCAAGTTCATCTACTGGTAGGTCAATCTCATGTTTTGATAAATTTCAATTTTAAGTGACTTATTGAACAAGATGGGCCCAAGCACTAAGCTTGAAGACAAATTGGAAGGGCTAGAAAACTTCCTGGCTTGGAAGTATAGGATTGTCCTGATTCTGAAAGAGAATGGTCTTGAGAAGTACATCAAGAATGAAGTTGCAGAACCTGAAGAAGTTGAAGTTGAGGAGAATCATGAACAAGACCTAATCAAGGCAATGCGGATCATTGTTGATTCCATTAAGGATCACTTGATCCCTAAAGTGTCATCGAAGAAGACACATAATAAAATGTATAATGCACTTTCCAAAATATATGAAGGAAAGAACATCAACAGAAAGATGAATCTGAGAACTCAATTGAAGGGCACCAAGACGAGCAAAGGAGAATCTATTCAATATTGCTTCACAAGGATGTCCCAGATCAAAGAGAAGCTAAGTGCTATTGGAGATATCCTTGATGAGGATGAATTGGTTATGAATTCTCTCAATGGCCTCACTAGACCTTGGTACTCATTCATCCAAAATCTATGTGCAAGAAAAGAAAGTATGAAGTTTGACATAGTATGGGAAGATTGCATACAAGAAGAAGCTAGAGTAGCCAATAGAGAAAATCTTCTAAGAGAAGATGATTAGGCTCTAGCTACCCATACTAAAGAAAGAAAGAAATCAAACTTTAATAAGAGTAATAATAAGCTTTCAAAGAAGAAATTCCAAAAGAAGAAGAAGAAGGATTACTCGCAGTATCAATGCTACAACTGTCATAAGATAGGACATCTTTCTAGATAATGTCCATAATCAAAGAACAACAACAACAACAAAAGGCATCATGCTCATCTAGCTGAAGATGAGAATGAAGAAAGACCTCGAAAGAAAACTAGAGGTGAATATGTAGAAGAATATGTGTTATTTTCTGCACTCTCTAGGTATGTAACACCTAGAGAAGATACATGGCTTATTGATAGTGGTGCCTCCAAGAACATGACAGGAAAGAAGACAACTCTGTCAAATCTTGAATAGAATAACTCTGCGCGAAAGGTATCATTGGGAGATTACTATCAATATCCGAGCAAAGGTATTGGAGAATCAAGCTACAAACTTTACTCTGGGACCTCCATAAAGATGAAGGAAGTACTTTATGTACCGGGTTTGAAAAATAACCTACTCTCCATCTCAACTCTAGATAAGAAAGGATATAGAGTTGCTTTTATAGATGGACAAGTACTTATGTGGTCCAAAGGAAAGACACTCGAATATTTTATAGTCATTGGAGAATAAAAAGGAGGACTATACAAGCTCAAAGGACATCCAGAGACATCCCTTGTCCATGAGACTACCAACTCATGTGAACTGTGGAATAGGAGACATTCTCACATCAACTACAAAGGATTTCCCTATGTAATCAAGGTGGTTTAGGGTTACCAGATCTGAACATCAAACATGAGGGAACCTACAAGGGATGTGCACAGGGAAAGAACATCAAGAATCCCTTTCCGAAAAGTGACACAAAGAATAAAGGTACGTTGGAAATAATCCAATCTGATGTATGTGGTCCTATTCCCTCCATATCCTTGAGTGGATATGAGTACTATGTCACAGTCATTGATGATTATTCAAGAAATACTTGGATATAATTCTTGAAGTATAAGAGTGAAGTGTTCAAGAAATTCATGGAATTCAAAGCCTTGATAGAGAACCAGTTATAAAAGAGAATCAAGGCATTGAGATTAGATAATGGTGGAGAATACACTTGAAAGGAATTTGAAGCATTCTATAAGGAGGCATGAATCAAGAGGGAACTAAACAATCCCTATAATCCCCAACAAAATGGTGTTGTGGAAAGAAAGAATACAACTATCGTGGAAGTAGTGAAGACCATGATTCATGACCAAGACCTCCCCATGCACCTATGGGCTGAAGCTACAAGAAAAAACATATATGTGCAAAATAGATTATCTCATAGTTCTCTTGGATTCAAGACTCACAGGGGGTTATCTAAGTGAACATGTTACATAGCACGACCGTTCACATGATATTAAAAAATATCCATAATTTCACTAAATATTAGAAAATGCCTCCTAAAATGGTATTGTTGAACCCCCCTCCCAATATACCTTTCCAATTAAGAAAACCCCTTATTTCACCAGACATTGTAGGCATCCATTTATATCAAGCTATTTTTAATACCCTCTTTATATCATATTATCAACTTGTAACAAAGGGGATCCATAACGCAGCTTAGTACAAGAAAACATGACGGTAAATAAGATAATAGTATAATGCTAATAATGAACCCATCGTGATTGGAGGGGCCATTGATCAATCTGTAGCATCAGATAGTGGAAGACCCAACGAAATAGTAATGGGGAAGGAAAAAAATTCATAAACGGAAACCCAATGAAGAGATCAATGTAACAAAGAATGTAAAAGATTGATAGTCCAATAGTTAGTGCAATACTTAGAAAATAAGAGAATTGCAGATGTTTCACAACATAGCATGTCAATCTACCAATTTTATATCATGTAAATACAAGTATAGACATAGAGAGCTCATGTTATCTTTAAGCTCATAGGACTTCCCTACGTTCCTATCAAAACAAACATCATTGATGTTTGCACCCAAATGAACATTGAAAAAATCCTCTTACTTTCCAATAACACCATATGATCATGTGCATATCTTGGATTTGGGTCATTCACGAGATGGAATGAATTGCCTCCACTTCCTCTAGTTGTTGTTGTTTCTTATATTTGTGTCATGATGTCTAATTTATATGTCTCAAAGAATGATGAGGTTTTAAGGTTGAATTAGTTCATTAAAACTTTTGAGTATGTAGAGAAAGGTATTTTATTTTCTGTAATTTTAATTCCTAAATTTACATTATATAAATTTTTTATTTTTATTAATTGATTATTTATATTACTATCTAAAAGATTTTAAAAATGAGTTCTTTAAATAAAAACTATTTTAAAAACTATCATTTAAATAAAAATATAGTTTTGAATTAAACTGAACTATAAATAAACTTTAGCAACTAGAAATAAACTAAAATAGGTCAAATATTTAATAGAATATGACATATGGTAAACTAAATTATTTAGAATTTTTTTAAAGAGACTTATATATATATGAATCTAATATTTATACTATATTTACTAGTTTAGTTAAATAATTCTTAACCAGGTAATTCTAAATAACATATATAAAAAAGGAAATATAAAAAAAATTTATTAATGTTTCATTCAAAATTACATAAATAAATTATAAATATACTTATTTTAAAAAAGTTATAAAAGATTAATAATAGAAAACTATGTACAAATTTAATATAAACATTGTGCAACATATAAATGATCTTTGTGATGAAAATTTCAATGAATATAAAAATAAAACGAGCAATTTCCCTAAAGAGGTGCAAAAATACGTGGATAGATAAAAAAGACTAGAAAGGAAAATTAAAATTGAGTTGTTGAATTTATTGAGAGTATGCTCATTTTGACCTACCTAAAATTGTATAACAAGTGTATTTTTTTGAAGTATTCAAATATATATTCAAATGTACAATGTAGTAAACCTAACAAAAATAAAACCTTTCTTAGAAATCCACATTAAATGTACAAAGTTCAAACTAACCAAGCGGTCTATATGGTCTATATGGATATTGAATGGTCTATATGGATATGCTTCAACTCAAAGTAATAATTGACCAACCAATCATTGATTCCTTTGGAGCACTATTGATGATTCTCACCTAAGAACTCATAATTTGTATAACTCCAGTAAATAAAACTCAAGAAGTTGTAGCATTCCCTTCAATTCATGAGCTTCATTAATATAGTCTCACCAAAGTATTTCAGTGAACAAAAGGACTTCTACTACCTTCTCTTACTTTTCATTTTCCTTGTATCACTATCACTTTCAGTTTCACTCTCAGGATGAGAAGAAATCTTGGTCTTAGTCCTTTTTCTCTTTCTCACATCCTTGTTTTCACTTCCATGTTCACTCTTAAAAGCATAAGAAATCCTAGTATATCAGGATGTACCAAAATTCTTTTTGAAGAATGGATCGATTTCTTCAATCCTTGGGAAGCTCCCTTTCAAACTCTGAGAAACATTTTCTTTGAAGTTTTGCTTATTAAAATTTATGTGAACATTCTCATGTTTGTTCTACACTTTCCACCTCCCATGTGGTGTTGAGTTGTGGGCCTTGCTAAAATGAGTATGAAGATACCTATGGAAACATTAATATCAGTACTTCTTTTGCTTCTAAATATTAATTTATAAAATTAAAAATTATTGACACATTTGAA
This sequence comes from Pseudotsuga menziesii, assembly GCA_001517045.1. Taxonomy (NCBI): domain Eukaryota; kingdom Viridiplantae; phylum Streptophyta; class Pinopsida; order Pinales; family Pinaceae; genus Pseudotsuga; species Pseudotsuga menziesii. Next base: position 88,901 of record LPNX010594298.1, on the reverse strand, counting down.
ATTTTGCTTATTACAATTGATAACATTTCTTTCTAAATATTAACTTATAGAATTAAAAATCATTGAAACATTTGAAATTTTGCTTTTTAAATCTGATATGAACATTCCCATACTTGTAGTACACTTCCCACGTCCCATGTGGTGTCGTGGGCATTACAAAATTGAAACTATAAAAACACTTGCCTCTTCATCACCCTCCTTGAAGTAAACATCATACTTTTTTACTTCTAAAAAGCTTCCTCCATTGTGACAACTCCTAACTTTTCCCATTTTTTTCATGCTCTCTTCAATAAGAGTGTCCTTTTTATAATCCTATGTTTTCATGCTCTCTTCAATAATAGTATCATTTTTATAATCCTATGCCGGGGGAGACAAATTTAATTGTCAGATTATTACAGTGTACATTTGTGATGATATGTTTGATCCTTTTTAGGTTAACATTTAAGGTTCTCATGGCAAAGCTACACAAAGTTGATTAATATGGTCCCCTTCTAGTGAAGAAGGTTATTATAACAAAGTTGCATGAACTTGAATTTATCTCGAGTGCTACTCTATTTTCCCCAATGAAATTTGCAGTTTGGATGCTACTTAATAGAAGGATACAATCAAAATAGCTTCTCAAAACACCCTACTTTTCAAAAAAATTATAATAAAGATAAAGTATATCACTGATCACAACAGAAATTGCAAGGCAATCAATACATAACGTGCACACATATTTGAAAGAAAGCATTCAGAGTGGTTATTATTTAAAATAGAAATTCTGGCTACATAAGGGATTTTGAGGACCTTGCATGAAACAGAGACTTTCCCTTTTGGGTAATGAAGGTTTTTCAATACTTGCTCTATTTATATAATTGAAGAGAGGCTAGGAAGAACCGAACGGGGTGAAACAACAAAGACTGAGATGAGAGGCTTTCTCTCAATCCCTTCTTCTCCTAAGCCCTTGATTTAATCTAGGGTTATAGACTTATCATGCACCCTTGGCAATGGTAGAGGTCAATTATCCCACCGTTGTCTAATGCCTACAAGAAATAATTGCTCTACCCAACTAAAAATTTTTGCTGAGGAATGCATGACATGCTCTAGAACAAAAATTACTGAAGCAAAGAGAGAGGAGAAAAATTACAGACATATTCACATGATGATGATATAGAGACCCTTTATTTACAGTCACAATGTGTATGTATGTACATACAGCATAATTTGAGGCAATAATTTGTGTTCCATGCCTCGTGGGCTGCCAAATTGGAAAAATCGCCCTTGTCTCTCACCCATTTGGGATTGCTTTTTAAAACCTAGTATCCACACCAATCTGGTACAATCAATCAATCTTTGCGAATGGATTAGAGTTCAAAAGATTTAACACAATCTAAGCTCCTACATAATGAAACAACAAAATATTTAACCAGATTTAAACTAGTACACAACAAAACCAAAAAATTGAATACAATTGTGCTATATCATCGAAAATCTCCACTCAACCTCCTCTTTTGAATAATTTTTTGACGAGTTCAGTGAAGTACATATATTATTAACATGGAATTGATATCAGAGTTATAAATTAGACTGAAAATGTTGTATAATTGTGTTGCAGACATATGACCGACCCTACAGCCAGACTTGGCTGGATGCAGAACACCGAACCTTCCTGAAGACGCAGCAGGTGCTCTTACACTTGATCCTGAATCCCAATTACCTCGTTCGTAGCATGATCAATCGATGGTGCAAGACACAGGGCCTCGTCTACCCCTCGTACATGACCATTTCCCAGGGCGACAAGATCTTGCCCCATGACATAAAATATTATCGGGCCACATTCACTCCTAGCAACGCGAGGCCACTACGGAGCTCCACGTGCTAATGAATAAGAAGAAACTGCGAGGCGTCAACCCTGTCGTCACAGATAATTAAGCTACAAGGAACCATCGGTGAAAGACTGGGTGGTCAACCCTATCGTCACAGATAAGTTACGAGGAGTCTGTGGACACAAGAAGGCTCCTCATAGATTGTCGACAAATGATGAAACTTGCATAGGAACATGCCCCTTAAACAACACCTTTGGTGTAACTATATAATAATACTAAAATATTTTGAATATAAAATCAACCATCATATATATATATATATATATATATAATATCTTTATTTTATTTTAATATTTTTTTAATTATATAACATATTGTATTGAATAGTTATTATGTTAGATTAAATTAAGATTTATCAATATGTTCTTGAGAATATTAACTATTTTAAAAATATTTGTATGTTTTTAATGTAAAAATAGATTTAATAAAATTAAATATCTCTAACACAACCAAATTATGCAATATATTTATGATTCCATTAATTCAAAGTGAATTCTACTAAATTTTAGGTAAAAAAATATGTTTTCCCTAATATTATACTAAAAACATATCATTTTGTTACAATTTTAAACCATTCATTAAAATAATAATAAATAAATAAAAACTATTTTAAACTATTCATAAGGCTAACATTCTATGTTCTTGGAATTGAAATTGTCATTTTGGGTTGTTGTTAATATATATATTAATATATCTAAAATAAAATAAAATAAATCTTGTCACTAAAAGCTAAAAGATCTTTCCTAAAATTATTAAAATGACTTACTTTGAATGATTGAGATTATCATTTTTGATGTAAAATTGAATTTAACACTTTTATTAGTCATTTTTGTTAGTTTCATATATATTTTATTTACCTTTGTTTATTTGATTTTGTAGAAGAGGTTCATTCTAATAAGAGGAGATGTGTAAGTTTTTGTGTGCTCATCTTAGAGCTAACCCATGTCTTTCATACAAAAATAAAATGTTATAAAAAATAACATATTAGCTTAATTTAGATTTAAAATATTTTATAAAACCACATATATAAGAGTACAAATTAAAATCATAAACATTTAATTCAAATTTCTTTAACATTTTCACTCAAAAAAAGATTTACACTAAAAAAGATTAAAAGCTTAATAAATCCTTTTTAAAATAGATCTATAATGATATACTTTGGGTTTTTAAATCTAATAATTATTTATTTATATTTTGATTTTACAAAAAAATATTTATATTCTAAGATGATTGAAAAATCTTAAAATCTATGCATACAGTAGTTTATTATTATTATTATTATTATAAATAAACTTTTAAAAAACAATATCAATAAATAAAAATTCGAAAATCTAAAATTACTATCAATTAATCAAACATCATCAATGAGTTTCCCCTTCCCACATGTATACATACACTATTTCACACTCCTTTCCACTTGGTAGCTTAATATAAAACTTGCCCATAAACAAATGTTTGCAACTACCAAGCCAAGCAATAAAAAAGATTAAAATGGAAGATGCATATCGGTTGACCAACGAATCCGGAATATTATACTTTCCTCGAAGGCAGCGTTTGATTCGCTCTCCATTATTCTTCATTTAGGTATCCTGTGGACTGGAGGAAGTCATATCCCATGCACTCAGTTTGCTGGCTCTGACAGAGGAAGTACCGTTGTTGAAGACATAGAGATGGGTGTCTTCGCCCATTGCCAAGATGGGATAAACCCTAGCCATTATGCATGCTTTCCCCCTTTCTCCAAAGCTCTCCACGATTGAATGATCAACCTGTCATTTCATTTCATCCCGTTATATTGACTTCCATTTTTCACTACAATAAATAAAAAGATGGAAAACGTCTAACCAATCATATAATACAGCTTACCAGGGTTTGCAATGAAACGGTCTGCTCCTTGAAGGAACCCACATGATTTACGAAAGTTCCATACGTTGTCTTATCAACGCTGCTCTGTAAAGACGATCTGCGAGCATTCACAAAATTTGACAGAGATTAACGAGCTTTGTTTTCTCAGGATTCATTTATTCAAATGAATAAGTTACAGTCATCATGTCTATGAAATTCTACCACTGCAGATTAATAAATTCGATTCGTTTCCATATCGAATGATGTGAAAAAACACAGCAGTGCGTTCACTCAATTCCTTGGAAGCCAAGACAAGCAACCCAAATGGCCCAACAAGAGTCCTCGCAGTTGAGCCCATCCAAGTGCACAGCTTTTGAGTTGTGGAATTGAGTTCCAGCTCATCTTCAAACTCTGAGATTTCGATCCTTGGCAGATCAAAAGAGACCTCCACATCAACCTAATAACAAATCCAAATTCACCGAATAAGTTGAGAAAATGAAAGCAGCTGAGACACAGAAAAAGAAAATACTTCATAAAATCTGTTCAGTCAAGAAAGGGATTTTTGCTGTATTTTTAAGAATCCAAGAGAGCCTGTGCTGTATTTTTAAGAATCCTAAAAACAACATACTGACAGAACTACCAACTCCTTACAAGAGTTTATATTGGAGCAATTATTTAACCTAAAGTATAGGACAGGCATGAAGCCTTATTCAGTGAGATTGTTCGGAGCAAACAAATCCCAGGTAAAAAGTATTGAATTAGAAGAAAACTATCGATGTAGTGATAGTACCTGCGCAGCGTTTATGCCTGAAATTTCTACAATGGATCCAATGCTGAGATCAATGTTGTGTTTCATAATTTTCTTTCGATGAAGAGATTCTACTTCAAAAACTGGCCACTGCAAAAGCTGCGTTCTAGTGAAGCTGTCTAGCCAGATGGTTCTTGGAATCGCCTTTACAAAAACCAACATCATACGTCAAAAACAAGAAGACACAAACCATCTAAACACAGAACACCAAAGAGGGTGACTTTACCTGAATACAAGACCAGCCCTTGATAACATCATCGGAGACACTGTCAGATTCATTGACCCATCCCCACAGAAATCATCGTTGTTTATATTGATCAAAAAATGTCTTGGAGGCATAGAATTTTCCATAGTCATATCTAAACCCATTTTCATTGTAGCTGCTGGTATTGTCGGGCATGTATCGATCCATGTCCCACAAGTAAGTTCCCACTGTATAATACTCGTACTTGTAATCATCCAGACTCGCCTTCAAAATGTGTTTAAGAGAGGGCCCAATTGCGAAAGTGTCGAGCAGGCTTTGTTCCCAGAAAGAGGAACTAGGTAAAAATCAGGGCATTCCCGCATTCCTGTCAATTTCGATGAATGTAGAAGATGGTTGACCTACACCGAGTTGACAAAGACCAGACGATTTTACAAACCATTCATCCAATTATTTTGAGGCTGAAATTGGTAGGCTGTTCTCGATGTATTAACAATACATGGACCAGACGAGAAACCTTCACAAGTGCGTAAATGGTTAACAATATCCCTCCGATAGCTATCGCATAGATCTGAAAACCTCGAACCGATGATCCCATTCTGAGAGCACAGCCAAATACATCAAGTGCCATCCGCTCGCATGTCCTCAGCGTGGATAAAATTTGCGCAATCGGGCTTCGATAACCTAATGGGGCTTTGATGAATGTAGCTCAAACCACTGCCTTTGAGCTATACTTTCAAGATCCAATCCAGCAAACGTGTCACATTTTTATTGGACAAACCAGAAAATTTTTGAAAAAACGTGGATGATTTTATTGGTAGAGAGACGACCATGATTGGGAACAGTGTAGAAAACCCGACCTCGGAGAAAGATGTCTTCTACGTAAATATAAGAAAAATTGTAAGTTACACTTGTAAAATATAAACAATAAATTTAAAATAAAAGTATCAAACCAAAGAGTAATGGATACTACAAGAACATATATATATATAGTGGTTCACAAACTTCTCAGCAGGGTTGTTACCTCCACAAGAATAAGTCATAGGGAGCCTACCCAAAGGAGCCTCACCCCATTAGCCCTGGAGCTAACCCAATGGAGACATCAAGTGAGCCCTCGAGACCTTCTGCTCACAACTTACAACACTAGACCACTTTATCTAACCCATAACTATGGAACTATAATGAGTGGGTCAAATGGTTAAGAGCATGTGTTTCCTCTTAGGAGGTCACTGGTTCAAATCCAGAGGAGGGTAGTTTGTGTAAATCACTGGGGAGAGGGGGGTCCCTTGTCCAGATTATTATAAAGGTAGAGCATGAGTGGGCCTAATGGTTAAGATCATGTGTTTCCTCTTAGGAGGTCACAAGTTCAAATCGAGACCAATCTTACTAAAAGAGCATGATAGGCTCTTAGAATGAAATAGAAGACAAAAGACACTTATACACTAAAAGAAAAATGGTATCTCAAGCTTAAGAAAAATGGTATCTGTAAAGGATTTGGGAAATACTCTATTTTCAAATAGTAGTGAAAAAGTGGTGATAATGTGAGGATACCCAAGTGGTACTAATATTTATGGTGCAACAAAATTTGTTTGTAAAAAGGTTTGTAATGCAAAACACCAAAATCTTGATTCAACATGGATTGATAATTTTCAATGCAAAAGTCAAAGTGATATAGATATGATATCCACTTTTAAAAATATGGTTGTGCTATTTTATAATACCAAAAGAAATTTTGTGGGCCTTCTAAATTTCCATTGCAAATTTTTATAATTCAATTTTTATTCTCAACTTTATTAATTAAAAATAATTTATAACTTAAATTAAAAATTTTCAAATAGTTTTAACATATAAATCTAAAATATATCTATTACATTTAAATTATTTAATTTCAACCATTAACACATAATGCTGGAAAACAAAGTTCAAAATTAAAAAACTTAGTTATATGACACAGAGTATCTATATAAAAATTATAATTAAATTGATGTAATTAAACTCCCAGATGGTTACAAAGTAAAAAAAAGTTAACCTCTGAGAGTCCATTATATAATAAAGTATGTATATAACCTCTCTGGCCAATGGCATTCTTGTGTTTCGAACACAATCAACAGATAATAAAATGATAATTTGTTTCTATAATTCGTGCTGTGGGATGCTTTGTAATTTTTTAAATTGTTTTTTGTTTTACCAATAAACTTAAAAGCATAAAAAATTATGAAAGCAATTGGCAATTGGAATTAGTGATTTCTGAAAACTTGAAATCAATTATATTTGATGTATAGTTTTATTAAAATAAAAAGAATATTTTAAGTGTTAATTATATTTTTTTAGAAAAATCATTTTTAACTCTCTTAAATTTTGAACATCTTAACAAAACATTTGAATAATTTTTTTAGATATATGTTCCATCAAATTCATTTTACCCTTTGAACAATATAACATCAAATATATTACAAATATACTACACTATGGACTATACAACATCTAATTTTAATTTAAAATGCTTAAAATCATCCTATATGTAAGCTTGACCTAGTTCTAATTAAAAATTCTTACAATCATCCAATTAACCAATTCTAATTTAAAATGCTTACAATCATCCTATATATAGGCTCCACCAAATCATGTTTTCTGTTCAAGAGCTAACAGAACTTTATTTGTATACCCCTTCCAAAAAAAACTGGTAAAGAGAAAGATGGGTCAAAAATCCCTTCCCTATTAAAAGGGTTGAAATATTAATTATCATACTTTAGTTTTTGGTGACATTTGAACTTATCCAAGATTTCTGGTGACTTTTGAACTTATCCAAGGTATAGAAATTGTTTTTTTTTAATTTCCAAGAGAATCGCAAAAATTACAAAAACCATTGATGGTTGTTAGATATTTTTGTGAATTGTGGATTTTCACTATGAGAATATTAAAACTGGGATACAAAGTAATAAATACAAAACAATAAGTTCTAAACTAAACTAAGTTTCATGATTTTTTGTATGCTCTGGGGAAATTTTATTTATGTGATTTGATAAACTAAATCAACACATTCCAATTTAAGTGTGTTTTGTCAAAGGAATTGGAGGCCAATCCAATCCAANATGATTTTTTGTATGCTCTGGGGAAATTTTATTTATGTGATTTGATAAACTAAATCAACACATTCCAATTTAAGTGTGTTTTGTCAAAGGAATTGGAGGTCAATCCAATCCAATCAACATTATTTACTTTAACATGTTTAAAGGTATTAAAATTAACTTTGTGACCAGAATGCCATTCCAATTAATATATCAACACTATTAACTAGTGTGTAGTAATTTCATTTATTTCTATTAGAATTAGGAAAAGATAATAATATCCTTACATAGATTTGAAAGCAAAATTACATAAAGTAAAAAATAATAATAATAATCTTAGTACGAACCCCATATATGTCCTCTTCAAATTTAACTTTCAAATTTAAGTATATNATAGATTTGAAAGCAAAATTACATAAAGTAAAAAATAATAATAATAATCTTAGTACGAACCCCATATATGTCCTCTTCAAATTTAACTTTCAAATTTAACTATATTAATATTAACTTTGTGCCAGAAATACCAATCCAATCAACATTATTAACTTCACTGTACAGTCATTTCAATTATAATTCCTAATAGTTAATACTGGTACAAAGATTTGAAAACAAAATCACTTAAAATCTGGGATATTCACTGGTTACTTTGGTTATTTTGAGTTTCTATGTGAATGTCTAAGTAAGTTGATGTATTTTTTTTTGTAAACTCCCCATTTTGGGTTGTAGATGGGTTTCTTGGTGAGCATTGAAGTATAGCTCTAGATCCAACTTTCCAAGTATTAGCATATTAATTTTTGATGTTTTTTAAATACCAAGTTAATGGATTTTTTTAATTACATAAGAAAAAAAATCACATAAAATCAAAAAATGAAAATTTTCCAGTCCAAATATGCCTAAATCCCTAATCATGGCCATTGCAGGGGCGATATTTTATTCATTTTCTGTACACTACAAATTGATTGCTCATAGATAAGTTTTTGGATAATTCAAGCTGCGTTAACGGTCTAATTTTAAAGCTGGGGGATGATTACAGGACAGCCGAGAGTGGACCATTTGGAATTCGAGAGGGGAGCCGATGGTTTCAGCATGGCTGAGAGTGGACCATTTGGAATTCGAGAGGGGAGCCGATGGTTTCAGGATGGCTGAGAGTGGAGCGATTGGGATCTGGAAACGGTCTTACAATCCAATCGACTTGGCAACTATTTTTTGAATTCTTTGAATATAACTTGAAAGAACACCAAGCCACTAAATCTGAACGATTAAAGAAGGGAGGCGAAAAAGAATATTCATGGTTTTTTTTAACTTATTTCTAAATAATACATTTTTATTTAATAAATTAAACTTCACATCTTATTTTTAGTTTATCTTATTTTAATATATACACACAAACTTTTATATATAAAAAATAAGAATTATATATTTATTTATTTGTTTTCATTACATTTTTTAACCTAATTTTTTGTCTTATTTATTTTATTCTCTTTATACATTTGCTGATCAGGAAAGAAAACCATTACTAACAACAACAAAAAAATATGATGAACAACGAAGCATCAGCTAATATTGAACAAATTGACCCACTATACAACAAATCCCTCAAATCCCTGAAGAAAAACAATTAAAACATGCCCTTATTATTTTAGTGCAAAATATCAAATACAAGTCCTCAACAAAAACATGGAATCGCCTAAAATTGGTATTAAGAGGTCCTTCGCGTTAAGCTTATTGTATTCATTTTTACTTATAATTTTGTGGGTTTACAAATAAGATATCCAAGTTTTGCATAATGAGCTCTTCCAGTTGATATTAAATTTAAGAGAAGAAAATATCTCTCCAAAAGAAAAAAATATATCACAAAATTCTCTCAAAATTGACCTGATCCCACTGCAGGAGATATCCATGGTTGTAGTAATATAATACAAGAAATTATTAATTTGGTAAAGTTGTTTTTAACATAATCTTATTCTATGGAATCGTATTAGTTGAGTTTAGTTGAGTTTAAACTGAGAGCCATATAAACAAGGGGAGCTGCTAAAGACAGCAAGTCTCTGCCTTATGTAATTGACTCCTTTGTTCTTATGTAATTGATTTCTTTGTTCCAGGAAAGCTGCTAAACATAGCTACCTTATGTAATTAACTCTTTTGCATATCAGCATAGTGGAAGAAACATGACTCCTTAGCATATCAGTTGCAAGGTCGAAGAAGCATGTATTTAATTGAGACATCCACTAGTATGCATTGATACTATTTCTCATAAACAACATGATGTATTTAATTGAATTGCAGTAGATCTACCAGGTTGAAGCATTGTATAACAAAATAAGCAAAGGCATAGTAAAAAACTAGGAACCTGTATCCAATTTCACTTATCAACTATTGCCAGGGAATTACAGATGGAATAAAATCATTGGAAAGAATAAACATAATTAACAATACATTAACAATACATTGATGATAACTATTACCTGAAAAGTAATACATGCAGACCAAAGAGCTACTTTCAAAAAGACTAAAATGGAGCCGAGCATGTTATTATGCTTAGAACTGTATGTAATATCATCGGTTTTGATACCAGGCGATAAAAATTGAACGGCTGGACCTTTGTATAAAGTCATGAGTACCATTGCACCACCCACACACAAATGCCCCCAACGATCTTCATTTGTCCTCTAAATTTTTGGATATTAATTTTCTCTAGCCTGAATATATTGAATGCCGAACGTTAATGTCTAATCATGGATTATAACTAGAGACTTAGAATTTATATAAAAAAAAAACAATATGAATTTGACCAGTCTCATTTTCAAAGTTTGTGGTTTAGATATGATTAAACAACTTCTACCTTAGAAGTATTTCCATTGGAAATGTGAAAACAGGGATTAGATTAAAGGCTGGTGAACCAAATGGAGAAGAAGTGTAGTACAGTCAGGGAACTAAGCAATTCTGAACTATAGCGATTTTGTATAAATTAAAAACCGACTTTATAATTTGAGTGTATTGTAACGACCTGGATTCAATTATAATATAAGCCAAGGGGCAAAAACAAAGTTACCATTTGTAGCAAATGCTCACCCAAGAAAATTTGAAATGAGACCGTTTCTTTTTGCAATGGTCAGTGACATATTAGTTAAATTGAAAAACAATGGACCGAATGTTCCTTCAAACTCTCTTTGCCTCCAAATCATGCTGTTTATTTTGTAATAAAATGGTTGCTATTACTTAAAAAAAACTTATTTGTAAATCAAAACATAGAGATAAAAAAAATCAGAGCACGCCTTTCTAAAAAGTAAGCAAAATGAGCAATAGCTAATGTTGCAAAAACCTGTCTGTATGTCAAAAAACAAAATTATTCATCTCATGCACAATTTGGCCACACGGCATTGATTGGTATTTTATTGAGACCACCAATTTAGCAAGTAGTTCTATAATCACACCCATTATTTAGCTAAGGTTGGAATGGATTTTGTTTGTTCCAATATGAAGCAGGTGTTATAAAGAGATTTCGCTCCTCCTCCTATGTTATTTGATAGTGGACAGTCATGAGTTGTAACTCCAATGTGAGGACTTCATTAAAGTTGATTGGATCTAGATTTCCTGAATGTAAATTCTTCACCTTATTAAATTTTTCGATTCCTGGGAAAGAAACCAAGGCAAGTAGCAACTGAATCCATTTTGTCAGGAGAGGACACCACTGGCTTCTTTAGCAGCAACATGACCAGCTTCTTTGGTTTGGCTTTGAAGCTTTTGTGTCTCATGGCAATACTATATTTCTACTCCAGATAAGAATCTCTAAACCAATGGAAATCAATTAAAACTAATTAGGATAAAAGTTTTCAAAAGAAATTATTGAAGTTTGCTTGTCTTTCCGAAGACCCTGCATAGATTATTCCATTACAATGTTATGATATAAGCACACAATAATATGAATGAATTTCAAACATATTTTAATATGGTGGTTAAAATGATGCGGAATCAAGCTGCCAAGTGTCTGTATCAATGCCTTTAGCTGTCAAATTTAGTTGTGTTACTTTAAGTGTGGGGTATTCAATTAAGTTTCTTGGTTAACGATACTTCAAAGTCGTTTTTGTCAGTGATGTCCACCAGATAAACAAGTAACTTAAAGAAAACAAAACAAAAGCAACAAGTGGATCACCCGCATGAAAACAGTAAGGAGTCCTCTTTGGTTTCCATTACTCATCTGAACCTTGAAATATGTGTTGCTCCTAAGTGCTTCAGCTCCCCCAGATATTGATGAATCTGGCCCATGGTATCCAGGAAATCTTCAATACAATCCTTGAGTGTCGGTTTTTCTTTTCTACTCATGGCAACTCTTATGGTTTTCAGTCTTATGGCCCAAACAGAAAAGTTGGGGGAATTATCAAGACTGGCTTTTACGACAGCCTTCACTATATCGCTCTGGGGAGACCTCGTAGATGCATAGCCACATTGCGGGAATGTTTTGAAATACATGCAGTCTGTGTGGTTGCTGTAGTATAGGGGATTCACAGCCTCCATTGCTATCGTTGCTAAAGCAAGTATCACAGCAATTACAGTAAAATAAAAAATAGTAGTTGACAGACCCATGCTGCTGAAGCAAGTATCACAACAATTACAGTAAAAGAAAAATAGTAGTTGACAGACCCATGGATATCTCAGGGCGGAGTTACCAAATTTGTCTGGATCTGGTTAATCAATACCAGAATTTGAAAGTTTTGTCAGTGAGGCAAATTATTTTGTTTAATTAGATTAGGTTAGGCATATATCTCTTCTCCTATACTATTTCCAAGATTCAGTCTCTCACAACATACAATGGCTACCAAGCAATGAAAATTATAGAAAGGAGAAGGAAACATATGCTGTGTAGGTTCTCCCAGGTCGGTTGCAGATTTTCTTGCGGCTAGCTAGCTTCGTGAGCAGTGATTCATTGCACAAACTGCAATGATAAGTTCTTGTGAGCAACCTCAAGTAGTCTAGAATGTGTGGCAATCCATTGTTCTGTTGAATCCCTAGTTCATTCAATTTATGGTGGCCTGTTCTCCTTTAGACATGCCATTTCCTTTTCCCCACGTATGAAACGCGTGTCATAGACGTCGTCAATCTGTGCATGAACCGAGTTTCCCCAGATCCCAAATAGCAGAAGAGCAGTGCAATCACAGAGGTAGTTACAGGAAGAATTTAAGCAATTTGCTGCACATACCTGGCATGATTCGTGCGATTTTATAGTCATACTGCAGAGTGTTTGTTCGAAGAAAAAAACGAGTACTGGGTAGGCGAGATTATTTGCTTAAGACATCGGGGGAATTGGACTTGATGGCAAAGGAATACAAATGGTCATCAGAAATAATGGAAGTAACGAAGGATCCAGCATCAACGGCATGGGGTGCTTTCTGTCCTTGTATTTTGTTTGGACGCAATGTTCATAGCATTACAGACGGCGAGGTCTCATTCTTAAGGTACTTGTTTATAATTTGTTACATTGTTTCAGAAAATTTCGAAGAGATAACACACCCCTCGCCCTTTCACAATTGAGATTAGGTAAACTAGCCTGTCAAAATATGTACAATATAGTTTTTCAACCATGATCTAGAAGAAAACTAGAACAGTCTCCACATATTTGTTACGACTGCATAACGATCCATCATACTCTTGAGATTTCCACAGCCACAACCTATTAGATTAGGTTATAATTTATGAAATTGAATTATAACGGTCAATAAGACTCTTGAGATTAAAAATAGAGTTAGATTTATTAGATGTTTCATTTAAATACCCAGAGACGTATATGGAAAAGGTGATGGTATAATGCAGGACGTATACGGATCGTGGTTTTATAAAGCTGTCCATAAATGCAAAATCTGAATGGAGTTTGCTTTTGAATTTCCTTTGCCTCTGCATTTCAATGCATTAAACACAGATAAACTGATATACCATTACGAGAATTCCATCCAACTGAGAAAAACATAAACAACATAATACATTCCATTATTTAGAAAAAGAATCCTACAGGTATATTTATCGATATTGATCGAATCTCACCTCATCTGATCGCACTATAGTCCATAATTATTTAGGGTATGACAGGGGGCATTATTACTGGATATTATAAGTTCTTAAGCTTTATTGAACTTGTAACCATACTAACAACATTAACATTTTTCCAGTGACAATTTATTTATTCATCTGTGCCTGCTCCTGAAGGAACTGAACCATGCATTATTCCCTGCGGCACACGATACCGCCGTTGCCATTGAAGCTGGTACACTCCGCATCGAAGGTCCCAAAAGGATTGAAAATCACTTCGGAAGAGGAAGAAGAATGTGCATTTTTGTTGTTTGAGTATTTGCAGGATTTGCAGTCGGCGGAGAGGAGTGAAGAGGTGGCGTACCTGTCTTCTCCTCCCATGACAGGCATGGGTACTCCTCTCTTCACAGGGTTGATGAAATCTGGCCCGTAAGTCTACCCCAAAACACCTTCCACAGTGGAGGAGAGATTGAAGAATTTGAATTGCATTTCCAGGTGGGCGAAGGCATCATTGGGCGGGAGCTGGTAGTTGTGCATTATGTTGTCTCGTTCTTCGATGGGCGCAACGTTGAGAGAAATGCGGGCCAATCCCGGAAGAATAACGTTCACGCTGTTGGTCTCGTCGGTGCTTTCCAAGATCAATTGGCCGCAGGGAGAAGCCCACATGTCTGCTACTTTGAGCTCCCTGCCATCGAAAGAGAAGGTGAATTGATCGACCGAATCGTCCCACTTGGAAACCTTGTTGGCTCCCACGGTGAATGTGTGGGCAATTTCACCGAAGACGATGCCCAGGGCCTGAACCCAAGTGTAATCTCGCTTTCTTCCCTGTGGTCTTGTGCCGATGAAATNTGGCTCCCACGGTGAATGTGTGGGCAATTTCACCGAAGACGATGCCCAGGGCCTGAACCCAAGTGTAATCTCGCTTTCTTCCCTGTGGTCTTGTGCCGATGAAAAGGGCATTAATCTGAATTCTGTTGTCTGATACTAGAGCAAAATCTCGGTCTTTCATCCCATGGAAGTAGAACATCTCGGTCTTTTATCATGTTATGTGACAGGTTTAAGATGTGTGTAGATGTCAAGATATCTGTCATTTGTAGCTTTGTCTCCAAAGCTTGCAGCAACACGTACTAGTGTTAAGAATATTATTCCAACAACACGTTGTAATGTGATAGCTTCCAGCAGCAGGTTGCAGTGTTATGTGGCACCTTGGTTGCAAGGTTATGTGGCGGCTTGGCAGCCCTCACACGGACATAACAACCACCATACTCAGAAGTGCCAACAACATACTTCATAAGATATATATAAAATTAAATGTTAGCCATATAATGTTATTTCATAGATAGCATTAATGCATACCTTTAAAAAGGTTTACCAATTTCTAATTTTAACCTAGGTTTTAAATAAAAAAATTGCACTCTTCCTCAGTATTTTGATTGGTTAATAAAAAGGTTATTTATAGCAGGTCTAAAAAAACATAGGATGAATNTTTCTAATTTTAACCTAGGTTTTAAATAAAAAAATTGCACTCTTCCTCAGTATTTTGATTGGTTAATAAAAAGGTTATTTATAGCAGGTCTAAAAAAACATAGGATCAATGAAAACTGCGGCAAGCCGAATCATAGAGTCCCTGCTAGCCGAGGGAACTAATAACATAACAGCAACAATGAGTGAGCCACTAGTCCATTGATTGGCCACAGTTCAAGTGATTTAAGAGCAGATAATGGTGGTTAGATAAGGAAAAAGATTACAAATCAAAGATGTAGTTACTGAATGTATTTATACTCTGTGAGGAGCAAGCATTTCTGTTTATAATATAAACATTATAAGTAAAACGACCAAATAAAATGTTAAATGTTACCTGTAGCGAATTGGAAGAACCGAGTTTGACAAACACCATAGCTACCAAATGATAAATAGAAAGATAATTTGGGAAAAATACGAAAGGTTGCTGAGTTTAATTGAAACGGTGAACTCTCCATAGTTCAGAGTTGCAAGAAAGGCTCCGCATAGTTTTTTTGAAAAGATCGTTTAACAAATAATACATCAGGAATGGCGCGCAATCTCCTGCTACCTTCATTTAAGAGTTGTAGGCTCTATTATCGAAGCAGTACTATGAGTGGTGCGTTGTTTTTAATCCTCAACGTCGACCATGGAGTGCGATTTCCAAGCAGATCTAGGATTTCCAAGTAGATCTTATGGTTGACATCACAGGCCCTGAATTTGGCTTTTGTTTTTTTTTAATGAATGCGTCAACGATAGCCATTAATAAAGCAGTTGGATATCAAATCCAAAACATAATAGTTATCATACAATATCCATATTATATCGTTTACAAATTCATAGGGCATTGAAAAGAATTGCCCACTTTCCCAAAGGATTCCATTGATGTATAATATTTTCTGCAACCGTAATATGCAACGTAATTAGTATCTTTGCATTTATGTTGTTTAATTAGTATTTTTGAGGAATGGAATATGCAAACCACATTAATAGATTTGGTTTTTATTTCTGGTTTTTATTTTTATTTTGAATAAGTGTATATAAGTTTATTTGTATTTTTATTAAGTTAAGATGGTTGTTTTTTCTTTATACAAGTTTAATTTTCTTAAATAATATGTAGGGCTTTCAAATAATACACTTACAAGCAAAAATTACATATTCACAAAATTTAATTTACTTTTATGGTCAAATGAAAATGTTTATTTATTTTTAAATATAATTCTAAATATAATTTAAATAATAAAATTTAAATATTAACATAGATTCTATATTTTTTTAAAAGTATTTGAGATTATATCATTAGATGTGAAAGTCCAAATAGAAGAGATTGGTTTTGTGTGACTAACATTGGAACATTGGAAGGTTTAGTTAGATTTGAATCCATAACCATGGTTTAACCCTTTACAATGGATTAATTTATCCATGTGGCATAGTCCTTTGATTTAAAAAAAATGTTGTTTTGTAATGCCCATAGATTTGATCCTTTGCAAATCCATTGCAATGGAAATAGAAGTTAGTTCTTTTTTAAGAAAGAGAATTATTAGATTATTAAAAATATATGAACATTGGATTACTAATTAGGTTATTGTTCTAGCTTTTACTTAAATGAATGTTTATGTATTTAAAAAAAAAGATATAGAGGAGGAGAGATAGAAAGGGGGAGAGAAGGGGATGAAGATAGAGAAAGGCAAAGACATGGGGAAAGAGGGGGGGGCAAAGAGAGGGGAAAGGAGAAAGAAGGGGTTATTATAGAGAGAGAGAGAGAGAGAGAGAGAGAGAGAATGGTGTAGGGGGGAACAAAGAGGAAGGAGTAGGGGGGGAAACAGAGAAGGAGAAAAAGAGAGAGGGAGAGGGATAGTTTTGGGATAGGGGAAACAAAGAGAAAGAGAAAGAGAGGAAAGGAGAGAGAAGGGGGGCAGGGGCAAGGGCAAGGAGGGAGAGGGGGGGTAGGAAAGGAGGAGACCTATAGAAAGAGAGGGGGGATTAGAGAGATGTCCATAATTGTGAAAGAACTTAGTGCTAATATGCCCCTCTTCCAACCAAATGGGTCTACTTTTAAGCTTCCATTCTACCTCCTTTTTGTCTAAAAGTTATTTTTGTATCCTCTATTGTCTTTAAATCTAGCAACTCTTCATCATTAGAAGACTGTTTGACATTATTTTCAAAAAGAGTGGTTATGATTCTTCTACATTTTCTAGGTCTACTTGATTTTCTTCCCTTTTCATCTTTGCGCTCCTTACAAATAACTTTTTAACTTGTTTGAGATTGGAGGCAAATTGAAGCATAGTTGAATCTCATCAACAAGGATCATAAAATCTCCATCTTTTGTATAAGAAGTATAAAATATTCATTTTCTAGTTGTATAAAAATAAGTAAATGGCCATATAAGACATTGTTTCCTACCCAATAGTTGTATCTTTCAACTTCCTCCACCAATTTTTCTACCATTAAGAATATATCCATCATCTTATAGATTGTTTTTATTCATGTTAGCACACAAACTAGCATCTTAAGATTGAATTCCTAAAATCAATGATAGTTTTTGGACAACTAAGAGGGAGGCCATTGTCACCACACCAAACCTTTTTTGTCTATTTAGGCTACCTCTTCTCTAGATCAAAGGTTTAGTCCCTAGGTTAGGATTAGTAGAGTTTAACAACGGAGTACATGGTGAAAATTAAGAGTAACTTTAGAAAAACAAAGTGTTTTGGTTTTTGTAAAATATAAGAGTCATGAAGGAATTGGAGACTAGTGTTTTATACAATGGCCGAATGGGGTCAACCAAGGATTGCATGAGTCTTTCTATAGGAATATTAGAAAAGGACAAGGTCTCAATGCACAAATCTAGATGCCCTCTGGTGGATCGGATGATTTAGAGATCACATGAAAAAAAAATTAGAGGAGAAAAAATTCAAATGGACTCAAGGAAGAAAGCTACATTGAAAGGCATAAAAAGACACATGATTTCTAGACATGAAATATGCACCTTGACTAGATTTCCAATTGATAACACTCACATAAAAGATAGAAATCCTAATCCTTCATTACCTGAATTCCATTAACAATTTGATGATCCATTAACCAACCAAGCATATGAGCAACATGAAAAACCTTCAATAGAACACTAGGATCAACCATCGTACAACCTGATTGAGTATTCCTTATCCATCAACTCAATACCTCATGCCCTTGTCCCCTAATTTTCCCTCTACCTCCCCTCCACCACTTCTACATGAAAGGTAATAAAATATACCCTGAATATTTGTATTTCCATATAACATAATTAACCCCCCTTGGCCCCTTAATACAAGGCAATATATTTTTTCATTTCTGTAGCATAGCTTATTCCCTAATATGAATGGACGTGATAGGATATTGCCTACCAACTGACCCCTGTGCAATTGCCACTTGAAAATGATATCCATTTTGGTATAGAAACATTGACGACTTTTAATATTGTCAAACAAATATTTTACCACAATACATAAAGCATAGAAACACAATTTCCACTCTGACACAACATGCTTAATTATAAAGCATATGAACACAATTGCCACTATGACACAACATGCTTAATTATAAAGCATAGGAACATAATTACCACTCTCACACAACATGCTTAATTATAAAGCATAGGAACACAATTGCCACTATGACACAACATGCTTAACTTAAAGCCACACAAACCTTAAGTAGATCCTTAAGAAGATTCATAGTGTGCATTTCCCTCATTGGGAGCATAGGTCTCAAGAGGGTTCTACAAGTTTCCTCTATTTTCTTCTCTAAAGGCAATGTATCTTGGATATAGGAAAGCCCTATAATGTAGTGGATGCTGGTTGTCCACTATCTCTAGGGGTGCTTCTATTTTAATCTCATTTGGAAACATTCTGAAAAAGGCCAGGGAAAGACTAGATTGTTGTCCTTTAACAATCACATGGTGTTTGACACTAGGAATCCTCTTGTTACTCCATGCCTACATGTACTTATACAAACAACATTAAGAGAATAAAAACTTATACAAACAACATCATGAGATTAAAAAAAAATTAATGATTCTAACTAATTTTTCAAGTTAGGGTTTGAGTTATCCATTTAGATAACCTAGTATATAGGATTTAAATCTATAACTTAAATTTTAATATTTAATATTGATGTATTGGGATTTTATTTCTTAAAAAAGTATTTTAATAAGAACATTAATTTGAAATTCCTTTACCACTCAACCACATAGATATACCATTTACTAAAAATTTGATAAAAATTTGTAAATCTGAATTCAAGATTTATGGTAGTCATAAATTCTCAAAAATATGATATAAATATGCTATTTAGTAAAAAATTGTATTTATCAAAACCCAAAATTTATGGCCAAAGTTCTCAAAGATATGACATTGTAAAACTCANCATAAATTCTCAAAAATATGATATAAATATGCTATTTAGTAAAAAATTGTATTTATCAAAACCCAAAATTTATGGCCAAAGTTCTCAAAGATATGACATTGTAAAACTGAGATAGAATTTAAATATACTAAAAAATAAAACACAAAATGACAAATATGAAAGGACAATCCATAATCCATTTTTGTGTATAACATTCAAACAATATTATATTGACATTCTAAACATGTTATTTTAAATAATAATATTATATTATATTTGAATAACATTATAAGAAAACAAATTATGTTAACATAAAATAATTTTAAAATTTTTCATATTCAACTTTGGTTTTTAATTTTTAAGGGATTTATAAAACATAAGTATAAAGAAGATAANAACATTATAAGAAAACAAATTATGTTAACATAAAATAATTTTAAAATTTTTCATATTCAACTTTGGTTTTTAATTTTTAAGGGATTTATAAAACATAAGTATAAATAAGATAATTTTTTTCATATTAATTATTAAGCATTTTTTGTTTTGGTTTTTTTAAAGTTAAGTGAGTGAGGTGTATGTTCAAGTGGAATAGTTTATTTATTCTATTTTTTTAGTAAAATCTAAATTTGAAAGCATTTTAATTTTGTTTTTTAATACAGAAATAGATTTAGCACCCTCAAATATCCTCATAACACTCATATTATACAATTGGCATAGCTAATATATGTGATTCTAAAATATTTTACAGAATTCCAAATAAAACAAGATTGTGAGAAAATATTGAGAACATAAAAGATTTAAACCACACCACAAAAGAATTTGAATCAAGCAAAACACACACACACATAATTGTCATAGATAAGTCACACCAAAATAAACTACATATACATCTATACATATAAATAAATGTAAATACAAATTTTAAATAAAAGTTATGATCTTCTAACCTTTAAAGGAAATCCTTTCATTTATTTTCTCAAATTTACTATTCTAAAAAGNATACATATAAATAAATGTAAATACAAATTTTAAATAAAAGTTATGATCTTCTAACCTTTAAAGGAAATCCTTTCATTTATTTTCTCAAATTTACTATTCTAAAATGTATTTACACTTTAAAAAAGAAAAAATTGATACCTCCAATTTGGAGATAATCATAGTCATACTTTAGATATGAAAAGGAAAACTATTTTCATACCTACAATTAAATCAGAAGAACTAACTCCATCAATGTCTAATCAATCTAACAAGCCACACACAATCTTGCAATCTAACATGTCAAATGCAGTATAGATGTTCTATAAAAGATCCTGGATATGGTCTTCGATCTATACTTATTCACTTGAAATAAAAATACTTAATGTTATAAAGATAACCATACTTGAAATATAAAAAGGACATCTACTCTCATACATAGAATTAAAACACAAGAAGTTAGTCCATCTCTATATAATCAATCTAACGGCACAGTATAGGTGTTCTATATAAAAGATCATGGAATATGGGTGTTCTATCAGAGAGGATGGATGCCTTTAAAGGCACGCTAGATTACACTTTAGGTCATAAAATAAATTTCAATCAAATGCAAAACTATCAAAGAACATTGGTTTGAGTTTGTCCCAATCC
>LPNX010594298.1:0-66662 GCA_001517045.1 Pseudotsuga menziesii | reverse complement strand
CCCAGTCAACATTCCCAACTAGCCCGTGACTGTTTGGTGTAGGGAATCCGTCCAGTTTGCGATCCGGCTACCATAGGTCAAGTAACAAAAACAAAGGCTTTACAAGGGATTCTCCCCAGTCAACATTCCCAACTAGCCCGTGACTGTTTGGTGTAGGGAATCCGTCCAGTTTGCGATCCGGCTACCATAGGTCAAGTAACAAAAACAAAGGCTTTACCGGTTACGACCCGGTCCGACATATAATTTTGTATTTTTTTACTTAAGTATGATATGCATATGCCTAATTAACCATGCAGGATGATAAGGATGCAAGGAGCAGTCACAACGTGATGCACAGGTTCTTACCTCTTGTCTTAGAACTCACAAGCATCTAAATCACATATGCAGAAATAAAATAAACTAACTATCTATCCCGAGGGAGCAAACTGTAACTTAATTATGAGTAATGTGTATTGTACATGCAATATAAAGAGAAATTACAGTTAGCTGATATTTCTTCCCACAATGCATGAACGATTAAAGATATTTAGACAATCAGATAGCCAATTGTTTTATGAATAGCATACATTACTCATGGTGGTAATCCCACAGAATAAACTAGAAATCATTCAAACAAGAACATAGGCTCTAAGAGTTAGAACGATCTCACAGTTAATGGACACAAAGCTGGAAAAACAAAATAGTTCATCTTTCCACAATCCATAGCATAACATTTGAGAGTCCCACCACTCTTTCTCCAATAGGCAAACAATGATTCTTTATTGCAAAAAATAGTAGTTCTTCTTACAATATCGCTTTACATGTCCAACTAGGAAAAAGCCATTATCCCTTCTAAGCCTTCTACATTTATACAAAAAGGGCGAGACTGTTGGGTTGCCCAAAGTAACCTTTGGGCTTCCCAACTCTTCACCTCCAATGTTTCACTTTTCTCAAATGTTTTTACAAAATCGTTACAAATTACAAAAGTGACCAATCTTTTACGAGGAGGGTCCCACTTGGGTGTCCAAAAAATTCTTCCACGCCAAAGCTTCAGAGGTGATGCCTTCAAAGGAACAAGGTTCCAAAAACTGAATGTTGATCTCAAACTTTGCAACCTGGTTCTTTATAGCCTCAATCCTGGCTGCACTCAATCGGAGCTGATCCTCCAAAAGCTAAATGTTGATGGCTGAATGATCCACTTCACTTCTTAAGATCTGATCATCCAGGGCTTTAATATGCTGTAATTTCCCTTCCTCCTCCTGATATCTCTTCTGCAACATCTCCACAAATGAGTTGTGGTCCGAGAAAACATCAAGCCTCTGTTCGGCCTCTGTTTGGCAGCGATTTTGGGTAATAAGGAGCCTTCTGAAGAACTCTTTGTAGGCTCCTTTCGTCTTTTTAACTGCCTTTTTGAAATCCTCTGTGGTATTTATAGCAAATTCTAATAAGTCATAATCCCGCTTGAGGGCCTGTTGATCCTTTGATGGCAGCTCTGCTGGAGTTTCTTCATTATTTTTTAGCCTTGCCATTCTTGTAGTCAGGACCTCAAGGACGTCTTGAGATCTATCAACAAAGTAAGAGGAGGTTTCCAGGATTTATTCTAATTAGCCATCTACCTGCAGAACTTTACATCTCTCCTCTTCTTCTCCCTGCAACCAACCTGCAGCTTCTTGTGCCAGCCTTTGGGCTTCCTCATTTCTATTCTTGGCTTCTTCCTCAGCTTTTGCTTGTTCATCTCCCTTCCCACCTTTGGTGATTATCTTCTTCTTGAACCTTCTCCTCAAGGCTGTCATATTCAACGCACTTCAGAAGACTGATTCTTCCCTATCCCAAAGGTGGGTATACTAAAAATGTACGTTGTTTTCTTTACAATGTTCAGCTACTTTACCACAGGAGTCACTTCTATGGAAAGGAATCTCACCAAAATGAAACCTTTCCAACTCTTCTACAAATTCATCAGCTTTCTTCACTCTGGTGAACCTGTAACCTCCTAACTTGAAGGGCAAAGGAGGATAGGCGGCCTTCTTATGCTCAAACAAGAAGCTCTCTATGCCATCCAAGAAGACTTGCCTAACAGCCTCCTTGTGAATGATGTAGTCAATGGAATATTTGGGCAGCAGGGAAGTTGCTCTTGAACCTCCAAACATCCTGAAGTAAAGGCCATCCTCAGTCAGATAGTAGTCTGCATATTCTTCCATTACTTGCAGCGCCTCCTCTGACATGCAATCACACTCTTTCAAGAAAATGAGCATATACAGTGGCATGATGAAGTGTTCACAGACTTCTCGATCATGGCTGTGGTACTTGTGCACCCACAGTGGTTTATATGCAGAATAGACAGGCATTCTTTCCCTATCCCAGATGCACCCGAGGCTGGGGAAAGGCTGATTGCATAATATACAATCGACAAGTATGGAGCTCATATAGAATTCAGACCTTTTTTGGTANACAGGCATTCTTTCCCTATCCCAGATGCACCCGAGGCTGGGGAAAGGCTGATTGCATAATATACAATCGACAAGTATGGAGCTCATATAGAATTCAGACCTTTTTTGGGATACTCCACCCAAGGCTGAGGCCAAGCAGGCAGAGAGACCGTTTGATACAATGTTGGCCTAGTTGAAAATGGTCCCCTGGGTTGCAACATAAAAAATAATGGGCATCCATTCCAATTTGAAGAACCTGCCATGAGCTCTTCCAAAAATCTTGTTAAGCATTAAAGCTATGAACCTGTATGGGGCCCTTAACCTTGCTGTATCATACTCTCCCATAGCCCTGGTTCTGAAATGCTTTCCTGATAGTAGCATTGTTTTAAGTGTCTCCACAAGGTCCATTCTAATGTTATTCAACCAATCATCAGACATAAATATTTGCACTTCTGGTAGGTGGTAGGCCAGAGCTACATATCCTGGGCTATATGTGGCATAGCCCTGTTTTTCAACATTCTCCAGGATCATTGTGGTTACATCTACCCGAGGCAGAATCCAACCAATTACTTCATAGCATGGGAAAAGCTCTGGTCAGGTGGCAATCTTCATCATTGAAGATCTCTCGATATTGGCATATATGCCCTCTTCTTCCAAGCCCATATCCGGCACCTCTTGGCGCGTGATCAGCCTGTAAATCTCTCCCCACTGGTACTCGGGCTCCACACTAGATATACACTTGGTGTCCTAAATTATGTATTCAGTTTTGGTAATAACCTCCACTTCAGGCTCCTCCTCGACCACATAGGTCTTCTTCCTTTGCCTTTTTGACATTGTGAACTCTTCCTGCCATAAAATTGTAACATTAAGCCATTTCCGGTTGAGTGACAAACTTGGAGACAACAATGTGCAGTGTGTCATTTCTTCTATGTTTAATATGATGAAATTAGCTAACTAAGACAAATACGTGCAAATCTAACACTGCTATATGATACCAAGACAATTCTATCAACAAAATTTGAGGCAGAAAATAAATCTAAATTAACATGAAACAAACTTCGGCTTTCTGCAAGCGCCATGGTCGTCGCGCTACGCGGGAAGGACAAGGGGAAAACTATGCAAGCTTTTCAACAGCGTTAGCTCTATCAAAACTACTCATGCAGTCTATTGTCAGCAAAACTAGTGCAGTGATACACCCCTTCCCAAGCTGGCTCGGATTCGAAATCGACAGTGGATCGGACTACGTGAATAGCGCGGCGAAGTGCGATTTCAGTTTCTGAAGGGTACGGGCCACAAGAAAGGAAGGCAATCATTCCAAAAACCATAGGAAGGCCAAGAAAACCTTCCCCCACCAAACATCATCACGTAGGGCAGCTTGGTGAAGATGGCGTAATGGTCGTCTACACCAAACCCCCATTCACTAAGCACAGGGTCACAGGAAAAAGGCCGTGGTAAAACAGCTAACCTGCAGGTCGAAATGCCCCCCCCCCCCGAGGACAGTTACACTACAAACCTTCAATATATAGGTGTAAAACTAACGGGCCAGGGAAAATGGCCATAGACGACCCTAACAGTAAAAATATCAACAAAACACTTCGAACGGAATGGGGAAAGGAAAATACAAGCCTACCTGGCAAAGCAACGTGTATGGCGGAACGAAGACAGTCAGGCTTCCATAGTTGAGCCACCTGGACGTGGGTACACCGACAACGAGGTCCAAACGGGGTACACCGACAGCGGGGTCCAAACGAGCTTGGGCGAACAACAGCGCATGATAACAACAGAGAACGATACTTCACGATAATCCCAACAGTAATAGAGTATACAACCCCGGCCCCATATATATATGGTCGACACAAATGGATGGATAAGGAATAAAAGATCGGACGGAGGAGAGAAAATGGATTGGAGGTCGAAAGCATAACTCCTTCCGCAACGTCGGGTGTCCAAATCGCTAAGCCATCCGTGAAGACATAACGCATCAGAGCTAATAACGAAAAAGGGAGCCGCAACAGTGGAGATGCAAAGGATAAACCATTCTGCAATGCAAGGTTTGAAACGAAAGCAGAAACAATAAAAGATTGGAACGGTTATCACTTTCGGTAGCCGCAACGGCGGAGTCACAAAGGGAGCGACCTTCCACAACGTCGGGGCTTAAAACGAATAGACGACCGAGAAGATAGATCCTTCCGCATCCGCAACGGCAGAAGCTCAAACCGCAACGGCGGAGTCACAAAGGGAGCGACCTTCCACAACGTCGGGGCTTAAAACGAATAGACGACCGAGAAGATAGATCCTTCCGCATCCGCAACGGCAGAAGCTCAAACTCAATAATCGGCAAAAATAACATAGCGGGGTCCGACACGTTAAAGAAATAATCGTGAGAGTTCGTAGTTTGCCGTCCGTAGAGTGAAGAAAGCTGATGAATTTGTAGAAGAGTTGGAAAGGTTTCATTTGGCGAGATGCCTTTCCATATAAGTGACTCCCGCGGTAAAGTAGCTGAACATTGTAAAGAAAACAATGTACATTTTGAATATACCCACCATTGGGATAGGGAAGAATCAGTCTTCCGAAGTGCATTGAATATGACAGCCTTGAGGAGAAGGTTCAAGAAGAAGATAATCACCAAAGGTGGGAAGGGAGATGAACAAGCAAAAGCTGAGGAAGAAGCCAAGAATAGAAATGAGGAAGCCCAAAGGCTGGCACAAGAAGCTGCAGGTTGGTTGCAGGGAGAAGAAGAGGAGAGATGTAAAGTAGAGTAAGTTCGACGGGTAGTAAATCGATTTTTTTCCCAAAGAATTTGGCATAAATTTTACAATGCGGTAAACTTCCTCTGCCCTTGAAATTTTTGACCATGTTTGATTTACACATCTCAGTAAAACTTCGATCGAAATTACAGGTAATGTCAACTCTAACATATATTCTTACGCACTTCACTCACCATAAGTATATTTCACCATGGGTATATTTCACGTGTAAGCTAAACTCTCCACCATTTGCACCCTAAATCCAATAAGTTTTTTACTCAAAATCCTGCATAAATTGTTCAAATCAGGTGTGCAACTAAGTGTTAAATTTGAAATTGGAAGAAGATGAGTTCCTATTACATGAATAGGCCTTTACATTTTACTATTTGGGGGTTTTGAATATAATTCCATGGATAGGCATTTACATTTTACAATTTGGGTTGTACAACTAAATATCAATTTTTAAATTGGAAGAAGATGAGTTCCTATATTGGAAGAAGATACATGATATAAATACATTGTCAAGATTTATTTTATGTGTAATGTCACCAAAAATTGAATTTTTTTTTTTTTTTTATAGGCTAGTGAAAACTACCTAAGGGGATCATTTCTACTCATGTGGAATTACATACGCTACTTAAACTTTGGATCTCTTCACAAACTGCTCATACTGTCTTGTTAATCTCTTATGGGCTGATGCACAATCATGGACTCCTTTAAAGACACTTTAGATGCCACATAATACTAGAATAAACGGAAAACTATGACTTTAGATGACAATTAGGGGTACTTACTTGACTTATTTGAAGATGAAGTAAAAAGAGAAAAGATAGAAAATTGAATCAGCTTTCATAATATATAGCATTTATGTAGATAAAATTTGTGTAAATGATTATAAAATTATTTTCAATGAAAGTGGGTTTTCAAATTTTCAGCACATCTTAACATAAATGTTTGTAAGGCTGCAACAATATATGAGGTAAATGATGTCAATTTGGGATAAAATATTGCAGACATATGGGCCTAGTGCAACACTATTTATTCAAAAAATTTCATGAATTATTTTTTTTATTATTAATTATTGAAGTCACAAAAGCTTGAAATTAAAACCTTATGTGCGGGTGCAACACTTTAGGGGCAAGAATTAATGAAATCCTTGATTTCTAAATATAAGATCATAAATCTTGATCTCATCTAGTGCACCATATAGTTTTATTGGGAAATGGTGATGGAAATCAAAAGTTATATAACAAACAATCGATGTATGTATTTTTGAAAACCGACGTGTGTCATTTAGAAAAATAATTATAAATAAATAAAACATAGTTTTGAAGGAAAAAATTACATATTCAGAATCGTAAGATCGTACTCTACAATATCCTAGATTTTCATAAAAAAATATTGTGTATGTCATAGCAAAACATGCCATCTAAACTGAGCACATTGTTAGAGTTCTAAAAGACAAGCAATAGCCCTGGTTTATTTGTCCTAGCCAATAGGTTTGGTAGTCCAAAGCTATTTCCAAACCTAATGCCAAACCTTATTCTCGCCAATTATTTTAATTTTAAAATAACGCATATGCGTTATAATGCATATGTGTTATATCTTATTCATATTGCATATGCGATATGAATAAGCTATAACGCATATGTGTTTTTTATTAAATAATTTGGTACGAGAGTAAAAAAAAAGTAATGGCATCCTTATCCCATTATAATACCATTTAGACAACACTATGATGGACACAAATAATTCCTCTTTTTAATGGTGAACGAAGCCATGGGCTGTGCATCCAAGAAAATAGGGCGGTGAACGAAGCCATGGGCTATGCATCCAAGAAAACAATAATTCCTCCCATCCTTCAATCTATTCAGCTTCAAGGCAAAATTTGCAACATTAACAGAGAGATTGAATATTGATTTATGTCAATGCTCAAAGGACGTTATAAAGTCACAAGAATGCTTGTTTGGTAGCTCTTTTGGATGTAAAAAAGCCAGAACGAGTACCGATGGATCAACATACGCTTTCACTGCAAACCGCTAGTGATGATTTGTTGATAGGCGGTAGGTGACTTTAATCAACATTTTTATAGTTATCGTGTTCTTTTAATCGTCATCCTCATCATCATCATCATCATCATCATAGTCATCATCCTCCTCATCATCACCATCATTGCTCATCATCATCTTCATCGTCACCCTCATCCTCATCATCATCATCATCACCCTCATCCTCATCATCATCACCATGGTCATCATCATCATCACCCTCATCATCATCATCATCATCATCCTCCTCCTCCTCCTCATCATCATCACCCTCATCCTCATCAGCTTCATCATGGTCATCATCATCATCACCCTCATCCTCATCATCATCATCATAGTCATCATCCTCATCATCATCACCATCATTGTTCATCATCATCACTCTCATCCTCATCATCATCATCATCATCACCATCCTCATCCTCATCATCATCATCATCACCCTCATCCTCATCACCATCATCATAGTCATCATCCTCCTCATCATCACCATCAATGTTCATCATCATCATCATCATCATCATCCTCATCCTCATCATCATCATCATCACCCTCATCCTCATCAGCTTCATCATGGTCATCATCACCCTCATCCTCATCATCATCATTATAGTCATCATCCTCCTCATCATCACAATCATTGTTCATCATCATCACTCTCATCCTCATCATCATCATCATCACCCTCATCCTCATCATCATCATCATCATCATCATCATCACCCTCATCCTCATTCTCCTCGTCCTCATCATCATCCTCATCCTCATCATCATCATAGTCATCATCCATGTCCTCATCATCATCACCATCATTGTTCTTCATCATCGTCATCATCATTATCATCACCATCCTCATCATCATCATCACCATCATCCTCCATCCTCATCATCATCATTGTCCATCGTCATCGTCATCGTCGTCATCATCATCACCACCACCATCATCCTCATCGTCACCATCGTCGTCATCATCATCATCATCATCACCATCCTCATCACCATCATCATCCTCATCCTCATCCTCATCATCGTCAACCTCATCATCATCATCACCACCCTCATCCTCATCATCATCACCATCATCATCATCCTCATCATCATCATCATCACCACCACCTTCAGCCTCATCATCATCATCATTGTCATCATCATCATCATAATCACCCTCATCCTCATCATCATCATCATAGTCATCATCCTCCTCCTCCTCCTCCTCATCATCATCATAATCACCCTCATCATCATCATCATCATCATAGTCATCATCCTCCTCCTCCTCCTCATCATCATTGTTCATCATCATCATCATCACCATCATCATCATCATCACCATCATCATCCTCATCGTCATCATCGTCGTCATCATCATCATCATCATCCNCCTCCTCATCATCATTGTTCATCATCATCATCATCACCATCATCATCATCATCACCATCATCATCCTCATCGTCATCATCGTCGTCATCATCATCATCATCATCATCCTCCTCCTCCTCCTCCTCATCATCATCACCCTCATCCTCATCATCATCATCATCATGGTCATCATCATCATCATCATCACCCTCATCCTCATCGTCATCATCATAGTCATCATCCTCCTCATCATCCCCATCATTGTTCATCATCATCTTCATCATCACCCTCATCCTCATCGTCATCATCATAGTCATCATCCTCCTCATCATCACCATCATTGTTCATCATCATCTTCATCATCACCCTCATCCTCATCATCATCACCATCATCATCATCATCATCATCCTCGTCATCCTCATCATCATCACCCTCATCCTCCTCCTCATCATCATGGTCATCACCATCATCATCACCATCCTCATCCTCATCATCTGAAGCATGGTCATCATCATCATCATCATCATCACCCTCATCCTCATCATCATCATCATAGTCATCATCCTCCTCATCATCACCATCATTGTTCATCCTCATCTTCATCGTCACCATCATCCTCATCCTCATCCTCATCCTCATCCTCATCATTATCATCATCACCCTCATCCTCATCATCATCATCATGGTCATCATCATCATTATCATCATCATCATCACCCTCATCCTCATCATCATCATCATAGTCATCATCCTCCTCATCATCACCATCATTGTTCATCATCATCTTCATAAGCATAGATAAATGTAAATTGCATATATTTAGTGAGCACTAAATCGCATATGCAATATATCCCATATGTAGTAAATCGCATATGCAATATATCGCATATGCGTTTTGGAGAACATGTAAAAAACCTGCCCGTTCATTAAAAAACATTCTTTCAATATCGCATATGCGATATATCGGAGGTGTGTTATATTGCATATGCGATATGTGTTGTATACAAAATGTTGGGCTCCATCCTGTGGGCCAGGTTTACTGTAGAAAAAGACATAATTCGTCTGAACCCGCACACAGAGAACTGTTCAACGTGCAATTTTTTATCATTACTTACATAGTTCCATAGTTTTGCATAGGTTTGGGTGGATTTCAATGGGGAATGTACGTAATAGAGGACGAAAGTCAGTAAGGAAGGTTCTTACACTGGAAGAAGCAGAAAAAAAGAAAAAGAAAAAAAGAGGGAAGATTCAAGAAATCATCGGCATTCATTACATGAGCAAATAGTTCCCATTCCCCCTCAACAGATACCTAATGTAGAGGCTGAGGAATATAATGCAAGATTAAAGGAAGCTGGTTATACATAAGTTGATATTATTGATCCATTAGTAAACGAACAATCTTCTGAAGAGTTCAATAATTATGTTACTCGCGATACAAATGTGACTCAGCAACAACCATGGTCGGTGGTTCAATCTCCTAATCGTAGTTGTGAGCATGTAGTGGATGTAAACGTCACTCCAACATTTCAAACGGCAACAAATTTTGCATCAAAATGAAAGAGAACTCCTAAACGAATACAAGTGGATGAGACTGGATTGACTTCCATGAAAGGTAAGGTTGCTAAACGCACTATCCTTCGTCATTGTTCTCAAATAATGAAACAATATTTTGATAACAAATCCGAAGCCGGTAAATGCCAATTGTTTTTAGCTTTGCTTAAATCTAGAAATATGGCAACTGTTAGAAGAAATTTAGGCATAACAACAATGAAGAATATCGAATCAAGTAATCACATTATTAAATCTCTTGCTGCTCTATTCACATTGATTGGTAAAAAAAACTCATTCACAAGACTGTAATGTGGCTCGTCGTGTATTGGCTGAATCAATTGTATGTAGATCCACAAGACAACATCGTTTACTTAAATGCACATCACAAATTGTGCCTTTACATCCAAAGACACTTAAAAAATATTCAGTAAGAAGAGACAACCTTGATGTAGAGGGACAAATGGAAACATTATGGGAATTTAGCGGTAGGTTGGCCTGCAAAGACATGAAGTTAGTCGAAGCAATGAAGGGCCTAGTGCAAACGTTTTGGCATGATAACACTAGGCCTTCTTCTAACAAGAAGGATGTGTTAAAACATTGTAGGGGTTCTAGAAACACTAAAACTCATGTTAAACATTATCTTGACATGACACAAACTCAACTGTTCGAGATGTTTAAAGTTTCTCACGTAGAGCTAAGGCTTGGGCAAAGATTTTTTGAAAAATGCAATCCTTGGTATGTTAGAATCAATACCATCCTGAACACTTGTTGTTGTAGATACCACATAGAGTTTGACCTATATTACCATACATTTGCACATATACGTCGTTTTTTGTATCCTAACCATGTGCAGGAATGCTCAAGTGCAGTACCGCCAATGTTATCCAGAGATTTCATTCATAGCATAATGTGTCTGAGGCAAGATGGGCAGACACATTACTTAAAACAATGTGTAGACAATTCTTGCAACAATTGTGGTGGGCTATCATTATGGTCTGATTGCATCCATGAAAGTGAAGATCAAGCGTTCGGGAATGCAATTGTTGAGAAGTAGAACTATCAGTATGAGACATATTAGCTAAATGATGGGAAAAAAAATAGGAAGATTAAATTGGTGACTTCACAGGTAAATTGTTGAATATTGACATATTAATATTCATGTACACATTTTTTTATGTGGTTTATTGACATATTAATATTCATGTACCAGGTGCGAGTATGTGATTTTATTCCACAGTTTCGTGGAAATATCCAACAGTACATTTAACATGCCAATATGGCACGGTGGCAAGATTAGAAATTCAGAATATGACGGGACACCTTCCCTCTCGGAACAATACTATCAGTGGTTGACTTTGCGGAAAATTACACCCTACAACCACAAAATGAAATTCAAAGTCAATACTATCACTCAGAGCAGGTGAGCATAATGGTGCATATCAAGTATCGACATGGGCAAGATAGCAATGAAGAGAAACATGTGATACTGAAAGAAAGTCACTTCTACATAAGTGACGACTGGACCCATGACATCCATTATGTGCAACATTGCTTTAAATTATTCTATGATCATGTGATAGCTATGGGTATACCATTTTATTGTCATTTCATTTGGCCAGATGGTTGTGCTGGACAGTTCAAGAATGCACATGTATTTGAATGGTTATGTTTGTTGCACATAAAATACGAGGTGCCACATGTATGGAACTACTTTGAAACTGGTCATGGAAAAGGAGAGCACGATGGTGCTGGTGCATGCATTAAAACTGCCCTTCAAAGGGAAGAGATGAATTTTACAGGTGCTCGCCTTCAAGATGCTGCATCTATAGTTGAATGGTGTGCAATTG
This sequence comes from Pseudotsuga menziesii, assembly GCA_001517045.1. Lineage (NCBI taxonomy): Eukaryota > Viridiplantae > Streptophyta > Pinopsida > Pinales > Pinaceae > Pseudotsuga > Pseudotsuga menziesii. The sequence goes on along the minus strand of LPNX010594298.1, from coordinate 54,703 downwards.
TCATGGGAGAACAAGCAACAAGGAAACACTTAGTGCAAAGAATATTCTGGGAGGTGACAAATGTGGACCGATCACAAACACATTGGGTGAACACAGTGCATGGAACTCGATAGTTTCATTCAATTAGAAGTTTAGACAACTCGGCCCTACAAATTTGGACAAGATTGAAGGCTTGCTTTTGCAGTTCCTGTAGCATCGGTGAATGGGATGATTGTGAGGATATAGATACTATTGATACATGGGATCGAGTGACACTTGGCACCAATTTCATCGGGGTTAATGAAATAAACCATTTGGAAGATGATCAGAAACATATTTCTACAGACTATGATCACATATCGAATCTCATACAAGCAGGTACATGAGTAGTACCTAAATAAGAAAATGCATTTATGTATTGTTTACTCGACCTATGTAGAATTTAATTTATGTAGAAAATAGAAATGCAAGACCTTATTTACAAAATGTATTGTTAAATTGACCTATTTCCTTTCACAGGTAAGATATATGCAGTGGTTGCCCCAAAAAGTAATGAATGGGGTTCTGACTATTGGTTGGCACGCTGCATAGAGGGGAAACAAAACATTCTAGAACCCGTTACAGATGATGGAAATATTGAATTCCCAACTGGCTCGATGGTTATAAAAGGGAAGTACTTGACACTTGCATCACAACATAAAAGGAAGGGTGGGTATGTATATCAGGATTACAGACCAAGAGCTATTGTATACCACTTCACCAACCTAGTAGTTGGTATAAACATCAAGCTGCATACACTTGGTCACAAAAATAGGTCACATGTATGATACTTGCTACCTCATATAGAGCACGAAAGATTGATGGACACCATTGGCACTAGAGATGATCCGGATGGCCTACTTGTATGAGTGCATTGTCAGGTGCGTTATTTAACCTTTAAAGTGAATTCTGAAGCACAATTTCAATTATTTAGCCTTACTTTATTCCCAATGTAATAAACCTGTGATTGACAGATACCATTCACAGACATAATATTATTCAGAGGATACTCGACACTATAAACATGATCGTACAACCTCGGGTGAGTTATCTATAAATCATGTTTGCACATTTTCATTGGGTTCTCTTTTCTTTCTTATGATGTTACTAATGTCTAGCCTTTTGTGTGCCTAAGATACAAACACCATCTACGGCACATTGGAGGTGCCAAGAATGGTGTCTTTAGACACCACCAAATAGAGTTCGGAAAATAACAAGCTCTCAAGTTGTTGAAATTTATATTTCTTGTTGTTTTTAGTTTAATATACATTTAATTACATTGCCATGTACAAATTGGAAACCAACTAGGCTTACATGATCCCCAATACTTGCATGCACCAACTAGGCTTTCATGAACACCAATTTGCATGCACCAACTAGTGTTGACAAGGTATGAGATGGAACTAGGGTTTAGTGAGCAATTTGCAAGTTAAGAGAGGGAACTAGAAACACATGATCACCAATACTTGCATGCATCAACTAAGGCTTTCATGAACACCAATTTGCATGCACCAAATAGGGTTGACAAGGTATGAGATGGAACTAGGGTTTGGTGAGCAATTGGCAAGTTAAGAGAGGGAACTAGAAACACATGATCACCAATACTTGCATGCACCAACTAGGCTTTCATGAACACCAATTTGCATGCACCAAATAAAGTTGACAAGGTATGAGATGGAACTAGGGTTTAGTGAGAAATTTGTAAGTTAAGAGAGGGAACTAGAAACACATGATCACCAATACTTCCATGCACCAACTAGGCTTTCATGAACACCAATTTGCATGCACCAACTAGGGTTGACAAGGTATGAGATGGAACTAGGGTTTAGTGAGCAATTTACAAGTTAGGAGAGGGAACTAGAAACACATGGCCATGTACAAATAGGAAACCAACTAGGCTTTCATGAAAACCACTTTGCATGCTATCACTAGGGTTGACAAATAATGAGATGGAACTAGGGTTTACTTCAACCAATTTAGGGTTTGTAAGGTATGATGTATGTTAGTATGGTATGATGTTAGTATGATGTATGATGTATGGTATTGTATGATGTTATTGTATGTTAGTATGGTATGATGTTAGTATGATGTATGATGTATGGTATTGTATGATGTTATTGTATGTTAGTATGGTAAATGTATGGTATGTTATCGTATGATGTTATGTTATATACATTTAATTACATTTCCATGTACAAATCGGAAACCAACTAGGCTTACATGATCACCAATACTTGCATGCACCAACTAGGCTTTATGAACACCAATTTGCATGCACCAACTAGGGTTGACAAGGTATGAGATGGAACTATGGTTTAGTGAGCAATTTGCAAGTTAAGAGAGGGAACTAGAAACACATGATCACCAATACTTGCATGCACAAACTAGGCTTTCATGAACACCAATTTGCATGCACCAACTAGGGTTGACAAGGTATTAGATGGAACTAGGGTTTAGTGAGCAATCATGCAAGTTAGGAGAGGGAACTAGAAACACATGATCACCAATAATTGCATGCACCAACTAGGCTTTCATGAACACCAATTTGCATGCACCAACTAGGGTTGACAAGGTATTAGATGGAACTAGGGTTTAGTGAGCTATCATGCAAGTTAGGAGAGGGAACTAGAAACACATGATCACCAATACTTGCATGCACCAACTAGGATTTCATGAACACCAATTTGCATGCTCCAACTAGGGTTGACAAAGTATGAGATGGAACTAGGGTTTAGTGAGCAATTTGTAAGTTAGAAGAGGGAACTAGAAACACATGGTGATGTACAAATTAGGAACCAACTAGGCTTTCATGAACACCACTTTTCATGCTACCACTAGGGTTGACAAATAATGAGATGGAACTAGGGTTTAATTCAACCAATTTAGGGTTTGTAGGGTATGATGTATGTTAGTATGGTATGATGTTAGTATCTAGGGTATTGTAGGGTATGATATGGTATATATTACACATGCATGCATGACTTAGTGTTATGGTATATTGTTAGTATGTTATGTTATTGTATGTTAGTATGGTATGATGTTAATGTCATAGGGTAATGTAGGGCATGTTATTGTGTGTTAGTATGGTATGATGTTAGTATCATAGGGTATTGTAGGGTATTATATGGTATATTACACATGCATGCATGGCTTAGTGTTATGATGTTAGTGTATGGTATATTACAATGGTATGGTATGTTAGTATATTGGTATGATGTTAGTGTCATAGGGTATTGTAGGGTATGTTATTGTATGTTAGAATGGTATGATGTTAGTATCATAGGGTATTGTAGAGTATGATATGGTATATATTACACATCCATGCATGACATAGTGTTATGATTGTTAGTGTATGGTATGGTTATGATGTTAAAAAGTTGAGGATAGCCATAATGTTAAAAAGTTGATGAGTCGTAAATTCTTCCTTTAAGCTATTGGAAATTCATAAGTTAGCACACATGTGAACCACATATATCATTATATCACATAGGTGAACCACACATATCATGTTCCAAGATCAATTCAACCATAAATGTATAAATTTGAACCTTGATTTATATTATATATGTATAGAAATCATGTTACAAAAATTGTCATGCCACATGGCCATAATACAAAATAGTGGATCAAAAAGTACATCTTTGTGTATATGAACAAAAAGTTACATCTATGTATCCCCCCTATACATTTATTCTACTTATCCCCCCTTTCGCTGTCACTGGCAATGTCTTTGGAGAAGTCTAGCTTTCTTTTCCGACTGCTCACTGGTGATCCCCATCACTGAATAAGAGGGATAGGTCACATCAGTGGAGACTACAAAAAAACCAAATTTTGTAAGTTAATTTACCAACCTTTAAAAATTCTATGTACATTTGTTCAAATTTCCAAAACCAAAATAACATTTTTACTTACTGTACGTGAGTAAGTAATGGTGGGTCGTGGTGCCTCACTAACAGTGACCCTGATTGGGTGCTCTTCAAGATCCACTTTCTCACTATCAAGCTGCATAAAAATATATATATATGCCAATGTCAACAAATATACATGTACCTTGGGGGGGAAGAGGTGTGTCACCAATTTGGGTCTCTTCAAGCACCAAATCAGAGAAAGCGATACACAAATGTACAAAGAAAGCGATACATAAACATACCTGCTGGCTCGTCAAATGTGGGTCACCGATTTGGTGCTCTTCATGCACCGGTGCCTCACTAGGGGCCTGCATAAAGTAACATATATGTCAATTTCAGATAAAATAGTGAACCAGAGACATATATACTACATGGACGGAAAATGATGTTACCAAAGAAAGCGAAACATACACGTACCTGGCTGGGGGGAAGAGGTGGGTTGACAACAACCTCGCTTTGGTGCTCTTCAAGCAACACTGTCTCAATAGGTTATTGCATAAAGTAACATATGTCAAAAGGATACATAAACCTACAAAAACGTACAAAGAGAAAGCACCAAATCAGGGAAAGCCATACATAAACGTACAATGAAAGCGATACATAAACTTACCTGCTGCCTTGTCAGAGGAGGTGTGTAACTAGTGGATGGATTAACTAGGAACGAGAGAAAAGGACTTCTACTTGTACTAGCCAAGAAGCTCGCTTTTTGTACAAGTTCATCGAACTCACGTTGCTACATACAAAAGGATAAAGATACAATTAGACAATTTCAAAAAAATAAAAAAGTACATGTTGAATCATTAAAATCACAATTAAAAGAAAGCGATACATAAACGTACATGTTGGCTCGTGATAGGTGGGTCATCAACATGTAAAATAACATAAGTCAAATTCAGATAATAAAAATAATCTTAGACATGTATACTACATGGACAAAAAATGATGTTTTCAAAGAAAGCAAAACATAAACATACCTGCTGGCTCGTCAAAGGTGGGTCAACAATTTGGTGCTCTTCAAGCACTGGTGCCTCACTAGGGGCCTGCATAAAGTAACATATATGTCAAATTCAGATAAAATAGTGAATCAGAGACATATATACTACATGGACGGAAAATGATGTTACCAAAGAAAGAGAAACATACATGTACCTGGCGAGGGGGAAGAGGTGGGTTGACAACAACCTCGCTTTGGTGCTCTTCAAGCACCACTATCTCAATGGTTCCCTGCATAATGTAACATATGTCAATGTTAGATAATAAAAAGAAAACGAGACATATACATGATGGACAAAAAATGATTTTTCCAAAGAAAGTGAAACATAATTAAAAGCATATTTAAAATAATACCTATGTTTGGGAATCTACCTCTGCATGAGAGGGAATAGGATGAAAGACAATGTACTCATCCTGGGAGCCCTGCATAAAACATGTTGTATCAAAATTAGGATGTATTGAATGTTAGAATATATACTATAAATATGTAAATAAAGTTGACAAATTAACAAGTATATTTCTTACCCCTATTGGTGAAGAACCAAATCGATATGCAATATTGACAGCCACGTCAATGATCTCAACATTGATCAGTGGACTATGCAACTATGGTGTGCCATGGGACACCAGCTGTATATTTGTTCACATAATTTGTTAGATAATTAAATAGAAATAAATTACGAAACAATTGAAAATTTTGATATGAAACAAAATATAATATGAAAATAATGAGTTTTACTTACAAAGCGAAGTAATCCATCATCTTGGAAGTTTGAATCAGGGCCATAGAATATGCCTCCACACAATGTGCAAGGGTGTGGAGTAACACGATGCTCTGAATGCTCTGCATCTCCTGTGTGATCTGTAGATGGGTCCACCTTAGAAGTTCCAGCCCCTTGGTCTACATTGCCTTAGATATCAGTCCCATGCTGAAGCAATGTATCTACCAAGTCAAATAATGCCTCCTGTGTATTCTCAATCACATGACCCGAAGGAGGATATAGTCGAGGGGGTTTTGGTGTACATGGAGGGCATGGCATAAAGTTAGGATCCATCCTGGCCCCTTCCCTATCTTGGGGCATGCCATGACCAACACCCTGGAATCCTAATAGATCAAAGTAGTTAACATGTTTCCCTGGGATGAATTCTGCATACAACTTCCTAAGGAAATAAAATGGGATGTCCCTATTCCCATGAGGGTCTTCATCGAAGACCATATACCAACAATCCATCCAATTAGCCTTTATATTTGGTTCAATGCACCAGTCTATGGAAATGTGTGCTTGACTGGTGGGTGGAACCAATCTAGTGCCAGGGTCTTGGAATAATGAAAATAATTGGTCTTTTGTAATTTTAAGGGCTTTGATGTCTTTATAACTCAATCCATCGGAGTAGTATTGCCTCTTGGATTCTTTGTATGAGCTAATGTTGTATAGAGCTCCTTGGGATTTGGCAATTGTGTTTGTTATTGTGTCCAATGCATCGGCTAAAGACTCTCTCAAACAATCCCCCCCCCCCCCCCCCCTCTAATAGATGAGCTAAGGTGCCTCAATGATGCCAAACGCGCAATAATCTGTGAGTTTCGATCTTGTTCCCCCTCCAGGTTTGGGTTAGGTTGTTGTGGGTTAGGTTGTGGTGGGTTTTCCACATTGTCTTGTGGGTTAGGTTGTGGTGGGTTTTCCACTTTGTCTTGTTCATTTTTGTTATCTGTAAAAATTTAAACAAAAAAATACAAGTTGTTTTACTTAATCATTATTTGATTTCATTCAATTTTTTTTATTAAATTTGTTTAAAATAATTATAAAAACTATGAAATTATGGAAAACAATAAACAATTGAAGACTAACTAAAATGGACAAGACAATTTACCTACCATTGGAGCCAATCCACCTCGAACTTGACCTCAAACTCTACCTCCAAAAGATAAAACACAAATTGCCTCTACGTTATTTCTCCCATGCATTTTTTCGCTCTCCCGATCCTTGACTATGCAAATGATAAATTTGAGGCTTGCGGCCTCTGTTTTTTTTTTTTTTTAGTTTTCAATATCGCATATGCATTTTTTAAATGTTAAATATCGCATATGTGAACCTTAGCCTTGTGTTTGGGCTCGCGTTATTTCGAACGTAGCATCAATAACGCATATGTGTTCTTGATTTGCACTTCGGAAGTGCGTTTCTAATTTCTTACGTGGCACTAAAAAGTGGAACCAACTTTGTGCGAGCGCCCTTATCCATTCAATGATTATTAGTTCGTTTACTTCTTATGTCTTAATTTTGTTATTTAAACTATTTATACATCTTAATTATTACTGTAGGTGAATTAATGAATTGTATAGATCATTGTTTTACTCCTGCACATGTGTACTTTGTAATGAAGTGGTGGAGTGGCGGGACTCATTCTCCCATGACAATCTAAGAGGTAAGGTATTACTTGGTTACGCAGGCTTACTTAGTTCAATCGAACTAAGGCACCTCTGTGTTTTACTTAGGCAGTTCATTACTTTTCGACGGGATCAGGTGTAAAGTTTGTTTGACCGTCTTGATCCTAGAGGACCCAGTGCTAGTTGTTGCTTGTCGACTTGGTTTTATAACTTGGTAAGTGTCGTTATCATTAATGTAGCTACTGCTGCTAAATTTCTTGTACACTAATTATTCTTCGTTATGTTTTGAATCAGTTAGTCTATATTCCATTAATACATTTTAAGTTCTATGTATGTTCTCACTATACTTATTAACATCTCTCATGTTCTTTTATTGACAGGTTATTATATAGGTTTAAGAGCAGAGCTTTGGATTTTATAGTCCGAGATGTTATCATGGCATACTTTGTATGCCATGGTTCTTAAGCATAAATATCTTATTACTAAGGGATTAAAAAACTTAAGCTCCAAACCTATGGGCTAAACACTATCTAACTACTTAAGCATGGTTCTTTGACTTTAGACTAGCGCATCCTATGGACTATTATTATTGTAATACTATAATAATGCAAGCTTTGTAATATGGTATCATATGATAGGGGTTGGGTGGCGACATAACATATGGTATAAACCATACCATAGCAGGGTTTAAAGCTTTTAGCATGGTGAATAAAACCCACGATATTGCATCGACGTTGAACTATAGAAAAGTGGGTTTGGAAAATCAATAGTGGTTACCAGTTGGTGCATTTATCGTTCTTGGAAATCATGGCAGCCACAAGCTTAGGGCTTGGCTCACGATTCAGTTTGGTCATTTCGTTAGGGCCTGTGGAGAAAATGGGTCTCGAATCTATGCTGCGAAGGAGACTATGCCCTCGAGAATAAGGTAAGCTTCTTCTGGTTTCGAGACTGCATTCTATGCTTGGTTTCGTGGCTCCTTCATATTTATACATCTCAACCCTATCGTGTTGGTTTGTGGTTGCAGGTAGCACGATAACAATGGTGGGGTGGCTCCATTCTTTGTTGTAGCTCCAATGTATTGCAAATAAGGCCATGGTAAGCCTGCTAATAAAGCTTATGCTTTCCACCTTTCATCCATGGGGACTTCCCTTAGTGAACCTCTCAAATAGCACATGCGATCATGGGATATTAAAGAATACCCTTAATTTCCAGAGATATTGACCCAAACTCTTTTTGTTGAAACCCCCTCCCAATACTTAAAACCTCCTGCCCACCCCTTTTTATACCTCAATCCTTATAAACCACCCTACCCACCCCCACCTTAAACCCCTCATCCCCCCAATACCTGCAATATATTGGTTCAATTTTTGATAATTTTAAAACCCACAATATGAACTAACGTGATAGGATATTGGCCAACAAGTGAAGCCCCCATGCTTTCATCCCTGTGGGCAGAGCTAAGGTTCGACTGGTTGTTGGTTGGGGTTTTATGTTGTAGTGATTTCGATTTCACCTTCGGGCTTATGATTATAGAATTGGGTTTTAAAGGTTGAGGCGTTATGTCGTGAATCGATTTTTATGCCATTTGGATCTATGTAATTTCATTTTCGTTATGTGAATCGATATTTTTGGGTTTGGACTTTATAACCATGGGCTGCACCATTTCTTGCAATGGTGCCATAGCCCATTGGAATGCCTGTGTAAACCTCGTTCTCAGCCTTTAATGGCGACTGTGTACCATACTACGGATCTCTGTCTAAATAGATATGTTTTTGGTTTTTATATAATGGTAATGGTTAACTTGATATCTTGTGTATACGATTCCCTTCTGGGTTTTATTGAGCACTATATTTAAATGGAATTGGGGTTTTAAAAATAGAGGCATTCTCCTAATGAGATTCTCTGTGTGTAATGCCATTGATTAGCTTGGATAATGTAATATTTGGACAGCATGGGTAAAGGCCATGCCGTAAATGGCACGAGCCTTTCCCACAGTGCTGCGATAGCTTTGATATTATTGTTTATGGTATCCAGTTCTTATGTAAAATGGTGTGTGGAAAACCATGGGCTAGAAACCACGGTGGCCAAGGCTTAGAGTAGGTGTATATTTTAATGGACTGTGTATTAAAAATGTTATTGTCCTAGGCCGTGCTGTAGCTAGGGTCTTACGACCTCACTGCTAGCGTATGCATTGTTATTTATATGGCATTTGATGTGTTTGTAAATTACAGCTCGTATGCTTAGTGTAAGTCATGGCCTGTGTAGCGATATAAACAATGGATTGATAGAAAGGATTGATTTATGTTCAATTTGTTATGATATGGATTTTATTTGTTTTGAGAAATAGCCATAAGGTTATACGATTTGGATTTATGTTTACTATAATATACTATGGTTGTTATTAGTGTTTTTGCAATGGGTCTTAGACATCCATGGGATTCGATGTCGCGACCTATGTTGGCATAAAAAATGGTTTTTATTGTAACGAGTTGTAATGAAATGTATTTTAATAAATAAAACAAACCGGGCTTGCATGCCCTCAGGATTCGATTCCGGTACTGTTTGCAATATATGGATTTATGATATGATTTTGATGTTGTTTTACTATGATATGTTTTACTTATTATTTTAATTTGGATAAGGTAATGTTTGTTGAGTTATGTGATTTTGTTTATGGTTATGTATAGATGGATAAGTTAGAACCATGGATTCTGTTATATGAATTATGATCAAAGAATTGTAAAGAACCACATGGATGGTCACAATGCCTTCCCTCATTATTTATAATGTCATTTCATTTATGTGGATTATTTTTAAGCTCCTTTAATGGTTGAACCTACACACTTTTTAAATAACCAACATTATCAATTTAACACAGATCTGNTATAATGTCATTTCATTTATGTGGATTATTTTTAAGCTCCTTTAATGGTTGAACCTACACACTTTTTAAATAACCAACATTATCAATTTAACACAGATCTAACCTCTTATTTTGATGACCAAATCACTTGGGAACTACCATGTTCCTCCCAACCATGACCTGAAATCGTTCATGGTTCTAATCAGAATCCCCCGAGCTGGAATCCAACATGCAAGTAGCTTAGAACTCCTAAGGTAGGGTTTCCTAACTCGTATTCAGTTCTGAATCAGTCCTCTTTTCCTTCCAGGATAAAGTTCTCTAAGAAAACACTTGAGATCAAAAATAGGAAGAATAATCATTCTCCTAGATAGAAATTAGAACCCCTAAGCCTTTGCTTGGCTTGAGTCTTTATAGATAGAATTTTTATTCAAAGGGGCAGTTAAATCAAGAAATCCTCGATCTCTTGATTTAACCCTTTTTTAATTTAGTGGGGTAATTTTCAATTCTTAACCTAGGAACTTTTAACTAGTTCCTAGTTACTCTTTCATAGATATTTCATTATTTATTAATCCTTTAATAATAAATAATAATTGGTGGAGCTTCTCTTCTTTCTTTATTCAATTATATAATTAATCATAATTAATTATTTATAGATACTATGTATAAAATACATAGTATTAAAATACTTGTTAACATTTGTCTTTGGGCATCATGTATTATGATCCCTAGATTTAACGACACTTCTTCATGAAGGTCAAGTAGATAGATGGTTTAGGTCTACTAGGCTTGGAAACTCTAAACATCCTTGCATGTTGTATTTCCCTCGTATAATGTGGTAGCTCTTCAGTACTTGCTGAGAATNTCATGAAGGTCAAGTAGATAGATGGTTTAGGTCTACTAGGCTTGGAAACTCTAAACATCCTTGCATGTTGTATTTCCCTCGTATAATGTGGTAGCTCTTCAGTACTTGATGAGAATACAGAAATTCAAAATTTCATTTAATCACTTATAAATAAGTATGATGAGGTCAATATTTTTCTTGAGTCGTTTTCACTCGAAAGTTATTAAATTATTTTCAGTAACCCCTAGTGCTTACCAGAGCCCATATTCAATGCTTATAACAGGGAGTTACAAACATAGTGTAATTCTAGAGCTCTCGCTCAACACTAAATGCTAGGATGTACTTGTACGATACACCTAGGAATACAATGTCCAAGGATTTGATGCTCCATACCTTATGCTCAACATCAACATGGAATGCTCCAGAGCTTGTGCCCAACATTTCCAAGTATATTTTATGTGTTCCAGATCTTTATGCTCAACACAACATGTAAGTACTCATGTGCTCCAGAGCCTCTCTCTCAACAGAAAACATCTCATCGATCATGTCCTTTAGGGTCCACTCCCAACACAAAACATTTCATCAATCATGTGCTTCAGGGTCCATGCCCAAGACAACCAACATACATATACATTTATATCATCAACAATTGGCTTAAGCCCAATATACAAAACAAATCATCATGTTCATATGCAGTGGGGTCTTTGACCCAATATAAAATAAAACATCAATATAATCATCATGACTAATAGGCTCATGCCTATAAATGGTAGGTCCAAAATTCAGGATATTACATCCCTCCCCGCTTAGTACAACACCATCCCTGGTGTTCTAGGGACTCTAAATGATATCATGAAACAAGGCGGGGTAAACCTTTCTCATGGTGGCCTCATTCTCCCAGGTAGCCTCATCTACCTCAAAGTGCTTCCACTACACTTTCAATTGGACTACAATGCGCTTCCAAAGCTGCACTTCTCTCTTGTCCAATATATGCAAAGGCTCAGGAGTAAATTCCCCCTCAGGTTCCACCTGTAATAATGACCAATCAATGACATGCTTAGTGTCATAAACATATTTCTTTAGTAAATATGCATGGAAAACATTATGAACTCTTATGTGTGCAGGTGATGCTAGTTCATAAACCATTGGTCCTTTCTTAGCCATAATTTCAAAAGGTCCAAAAAATATAGGTGCTAACTTACCACATCGACCCAAGCTCAATGAGCTTCATTTTGCTTTCACCTTCAAGTAGACATGCTCACCTACTTGATAGTCTTTATCTTTTCTTTTCTTATCTGCATAACTTTTCTGATGGTCTTGTGCCTCTTTAAGGTTTCCCTAGACCTTGGTAACTAACTGTTCGAAGTCCAATAACAGGTTAGGCCCTAACATGAGCCGATCCACTAGATTTTCCCAAGTAACCAGGGTCCTACACTTCTGTCCATAGAGTACCTCAAAAGGAATCATCTTGGAGGAAGCCTGATACCAGTTGTTATATGCAAACTCTGGAAGGTGTAGATAATCCTCCCACTTGGTGGGGTTTTTCATGACATACATTTGAAGCATGTCTTCAACAATTTGGTTTACTCCTTTATTCTGCCCGTCCATCTACGGGTGATAAACAGTGCTAAAGTTCAGCTGCGTCTCTAATCCAAAGAATAAAGATCTCCAAAAGTTTCCTATAAACTTAACATCTTGATCTGAGATAATTGCTTTGGGTATCCCATGCAATCTAAATATATCTTTTAGGAATATATCGACAATGTTCATGGCCTTGTAGGTCGATCTTACGAGGATGAAGTGTGCTTCCTTTGACAGCTTGTCAATGACTACAAAGATGGAATCATTTTGCTTCTTTCTCTTTGGTAAGTCGGTAATAAAATCCATACTAATAACCTCCCACTTCCATTCTGGAATGTGAAATGACTGTAGCAATCCTGAAGGATGTTGGTGCCCAGCTTTAACTAGATGGCATTCCTAACATTTCGCAATAAACATTGCAATGTCAGCCTTTAACTTAGGCCAGAAAAAGTGTCTCTTGACAGCAGATATCATCTTTAGATATCCTAGGTGCCCCGAGTAGGGTTCCCTATGAAATTATGTGAGGATGTTGGACTTGAATGTCCCCTCCATCTGGAACATACAATCTATCCTTGGACCATAGTAGTCCGGAGTCATCCACCTTGTATTCCTTCTGTTTTTTAAACAACTGGTCCTCCTGTACCTTCTTGAGGATTTCCACATAGAATGGGTCAACCTTGTTTTCCATTCTAATATTCTCATGGAAATCTACATCAGTTTGACTCAAGGTCACCTCATATATAATATGAGTTTGTCGACTCAAAGCATCGGCAACTTTGTTCTCTTTTCCCTTAATATGCTTTAGTTCAAAGTGATACTCACTCAAGAAATCCAACCATATGGCTTGCCTCACATTCAGATCGAGTTGATTGAATAAATATTTTAGACTCATATTATCAGTCTTTAGAAGGAACGTCCTTCCCATGAGGTAGTGCCTCCACATCTTCAGAGCGTGGATAATGACTGCTAGCTCAAGGTCATGTGTGGGATAATTCTGCTCGTGCTCTTTTAATTTTCATGATTCATAATAGATCGCATGATCATTTTGCAAAAGGACTCATCTAAGTCCTTCCTTTCTTGCATCCATGCATACAACGAAATCCCCATCGAGATCCACAATCTGCAACACTGGTGCGGTCATCAAAAGCTGATTAAGCTTTTGAAAACATTCTTAACACTTGTGAGTCCATAAGAACTTGTTTTCTTTCTTCTGCAAAGTCATCATGGGGCAAGCGATGCTCGAGAAGTTCTCAATGAACTTTTGATAATATCAGGCTAAACCCAAAAAAGGACCTAATATCGATGACACTAGTCGGGGTAGGCCAATCCTTTATGGCTAGAATATTTTTCGGGTCCACAGCTATTCCTGCCTTGGATATGATGTGACCTAGGTACTGTATTTGTGGTTTGTAAAAATCACATTTACTAAACTTAGTGTAGAGGTGGTGTTCTCTCAACACTCGAAGTACTATGCAAAGGTGTTCTTTGTGTTCCTCTTTATTCTTGGAATAAACCAGAATGTCATCAATAAAGACTAGTACAAACTTATCCAGATATTTACTAAATATGTTGTTCATCATACACATAAAGTTTGTGGGTACATTGGTCAACCCAAATGACATAACTATAGACTCATAGTGCCCATACCTCATACGAAAATTGGTCTTGGGAATATCTTCGTCTCGGATCTGTACCTGATGGTATTTGGATCGCAGGTCAATCTTCGAAAATATTTTGGCTCCTCCCACCTGGTCGAATAAATCATCGATCATAGGGAGCGGGTAATGGTTCTTTATAGTCATTTTTTTCAACTGACGGTAATCAATGCACATCTGTACTGTCCTTCTTCTTTACGAACAAAATCGGTGCTCCCCAAGGGGACACACTGGGTCGAATATACCCTTTCTCTATTAAATCATGCAACTATAGTTTGAGTTCCACCAATTATGGTGCACTCATGCGGTAAGGGGATTTGGAGGCCGAAACTAATCCCAGGGTCAATTCGATGGAAAAGTCTAGGTCTCATTTCAAAGGTAATCTAGGGATTTACTCAAGAAACACATCCTTGAATTCTTCAAGAACAGGGAAGTATTCTATGCATTGTTCTATATCCGACTCTATGTCTTAAATGTTTACCACAAACAACTTGGAGCCCTTCCAAACACACTTCTTTTCTTGTAAGGTAGATATTTGTCTTACAGAAACTTTCTTTGGCATGCCTTAAACCTTCACTTGGTTCCCTTGGCTATCAGTACACAAGATAGAATCATGTAGACAATCAAGCATGACATGGTGTTGTTCCAACCAGTCCATGCTAATAAGAATATCGTACGATCCTAAAGGTAGGATTTTCATGTTTACCTTAGTAAGGAAACCATTCAGGTTTACTCCACATTCTTTAACAATTTCCAAAACCTTCCATTTTGTACCGGTGGCTAACTGTACCAACCAAGGTTTAACATGCTTTACTTTGCCTAACTTGCATAAATCAACAATCTTAGGTGCAACATATCTCCGACAAGCACCGGAATCAATAAGTATTCAAACAGAGGTGTTCAAGATCTTACCTTCGATCTCGACCATTGTAGCTTGATGGTCCACATGTCAGCCATCTAATGCTGCATAGATTCGCAGGGTTCTCGCTATATCCTCAATGGTAGGTTCTTCTTCCAGGTTATGCAAGACTCCATTGTTCTTATTCTTACAATCTCGGGCATAATGCGACCCGTTGCACTTCCAGCACTTGATCATGAAAGGAGTAGCATTGGTTCCACTCGCCACTTTCTTATTACCATTAGGAGCTGGTACATAAGGCTTCGTACCAGTTTTTTTGAAGTTCTTGTTCACTTGAAAGCTATTATTTTGCTTTCTATAAGGTTGCGGGTTTGACCCAGGCTTGTAGTTATCAGAAAAGTTTCTAGACTTTTCTCTGTTTTGGTTCTGGTTTTCTTGCCGTAACTTCCCATGCTCATAGCATNTATAAGGTTGCGGGTTTGACCCAGGCTTGTAGTTATCAGAAAAGTTTCTAGACTTTTCTCTGTTTTGGTTCTGGTTTTCTTGCCGTAACTTCCCATGCTCATAGCAGATTTGGGCCTTGTGTAGTGCAGTATCCAGTGTCTTTGGCATGTCGAATTCAATCCTGTCCCTAAAATTGGGAGGAATACATCCTAGGAACTGCTCGATCTTCACATTTTCTTCTTTGATATACGGTACATAATGCAGTAGATCTAGAAATTTGTTTATAAATGCGTCCATAGTCATGGACCCCATACACAGTTCTTTCTGACATGTATTTTTCTTGGAAAATATTTCGAAAGTTTTCTCAGCTTATTTCTCGTAGCTCATTTTTCTTGGTGTGCTTTAAATCTCGCCACCATCTTGCTGCCTTACCATTCAAGTTGTAGATGGAAAGCCTAGCCTGCATCACACATAAATAGTTATGAACCTAGAAATACTTACTCATTCCCAGCAACCATTCTTCATCCTTTTCTCTCGTATTCATTTCACCTTCATAGGTTGGGGCTCTTATTTTTCGAAACTCCCCGTGAAGACTGTCATCACTTCTTGGCCTCTTTCTCCATGGAGAAAGTGAGTCATCACTAGCAGGACTATGATGATCTCCTTTAGTTGCTTCAGGTGTACTTTCTTTTTTTGCTTATCTTGGGTTGCTGGCCCACTCATGGTACAGTTCTCTTTTGGATCTGTTGGTGGACTGGGTAGGTTTATCTTCCAGGCTCTTTCCCATTATGTTACACAATAATGCTTCATTCATAGCTTGTTGTTCGTTTCTTTCATTTAGACTGTCTTCTTTGAAACTTTTTAGTTCAGCTTTAAGATTGTGCAATTTTTTTAGCACATCAGGGTTTAGCTCGACCACCAAGTTCACTTTCGGAGTGGGGGTGGTCATTTCTTCCTACCAGCTCTTTTCTTCCTTTGTGTTCATAAACTGAACAATGCTGTAAAAATTTTCCTGTAACACAAAATAGCAGAAAATTTTTATGTTAGTAACAAAAATTACTTATCATACTTTATTTTCTCTGCGTGAATGCTTGGTGCACCCATAAGTCTCTCAGTATTGAAACTGGGCTCTAATACCACTTGTAATGTCCCCAAAAATTGGAATTTTTTTTTTTATAGGCTAGTGAAAAATACCCGAAGGGGATCATTGTTACTCATGTGGAATTACATACGCTACTTAAACTTTGGATCTCTTCAGAAACTTCTCATACTGTCTTGTTAATCTCTTATCCATTCAGTGATTATTAGTTCGTTTACTTCTTATGTCTTAATTCTATTATTTAAACTATTTATACATCTTAGTTATTCGTGTTGATGAATTAATGAATTGTATAGATCATTGTTTTACTCTTGCACATGTGTACTTTGTTTATTTAATAAAAACTAACTCAACTTTGTTGATGGGAAAAAAGTGGTGGAGTGGCGGGACTCGTTCTCCCATGACGATCTGAGAGGTAAGGTACTACTTGGTTACGCATGCTTACTTAGTTCAATCGAACTAAGGCACCTCTCTCTTTTACTTAGGAAGTTCATTACTTTGCGACAGGATTGGGTGTAAAGTGTGTTTGACCGTCTTGATCCTAGAGGACCCGCTGCTAGTTGTTATGATGCTTTTCGACTTGGTTTTATAACTTGGTAAGTGTCATTATCGTCAATGTAGCTACTACGACTAAATTTTCTGTAAACTAATTATTTTTCGTTATGTTTTGAATTAGTTAGTCTATATGCCATTAATAAATTTTACGTTCTATGTATGTTCTCACTATACCTATTAACATCTCTCATGTTCTTTTATTGACAGGTTATTATATTGGTTTAAGAGCAGAGCTTTGGATTTTATAGTCCAAGATGTTATCATGGCATACTTTGTATGCCATGGTTCTTAAGCATAAATACCTTGTTACTAAGGTATTAAAAACCCTAAGCTCTAAACCTAAGGGCTAAACATTATCTAACTACTTAAGCATGGTTCTTCGACTTTGGACTAGCGCATCCTATGGACTAGTATTATTGTAATACTATCATAATGTAAGCTTTGTAATATGGCATCATATGATAGCATTTGGGTGGCGACATAAAATATGGTATAAAACATACCATAGCAGGGTTTAAATATTTTATCATGGTGAATAAAACCCACGATATTGCAACGACGCTGAACTATGGAAAAGTGGGTTTGGAAAATCAATAATGGTTACCAGCTGGTGCATATATCGTTCTTGGAAATCATGGCAGCCACAAGCTTAGGGCTTGGATCACAATTCAGTTTGGTCATTTTGTTAGGGTCTATGGAGAAAATGGGTCTCGGCTCTGTGCTGAGAAGGAGACTACACCCTAGAGAAGAAGGTAAGCTTCTTCTAGTTTCGTGACTACATTATATGCTTGGTTTCATGGCTCCTTCGTAGTTATACATCTCAACACTATCGTGTTGGTTTGTTGTTGTAGGTAGCAATGTAACAATGGTGGGGTGGCTCCATTCTTCACTATAGCTCCAATATATTGCAAATGAGGCCATGGTTAGCCTACTAATCAAGCTTATGCTTGCCACCTTTTCAGCCCTATGGGCAGAGCTAAGTTTCGACTGGTTGTTGGTTGGGGTTTTATATTGTAGTGATTTCGATTTCGCATTTAGGCTTATGATTACAGACTTGGGTTTTAAAGGTTGAGGTGTTATGCCGTGAATCGATTCTTACGCCATTCGGCTCTGTGTAATTTCATTTTCATTATGTGAATCGATATTTTTGGTTTTGGGCTTTATAGCCATGGGCTGCACCATTGCTTGCAATGGTGCCAGAGCCCATTGGAACGCTTGTGTAAACCTCGTTCTCAGCCTTTAATGGTGACTGTGTACCATACTTGGAGTCTCTATGTAAACAGATATGTGTATGTTTTTTATATAATAGTAATGGTTAACTTGATATCTTGTGTATACAATTCCCTTCTGCGTTTTATTGAGCACTGTATTCAACTGGAATTGGGGTTTTAAAAATAGAGGCATTCACCTAATCAGATGCTCTGTGTGTAATGCCATTGATTAGCTTGGAGAATGTAATATTTGGACAATGTGGGTAAAGGCCATGCTGTAAATGGCATGATCCTTTCCCACAGTGCTGCGATAGCTTGTATATTATTGTTTATGGTATTCAGTTCTTATGTAAAATGGTCTGTGGAAAACCATGGGTTGGAAACCATGGTGGCCAATGCTTATAATAGGTGTATTATTTCATGGAATGTGTATTAAAAATGTTATTTCCCTAGGTCGTGTTGTAGCTAGGGTCTTACGACCTCACTTCTAGTGTATCCATTGCTATTTATATGGCATTTGATGTGTTTGTAAATTACAACTCATATGCTTAGTGTAAGTCGTGGCCTATGTAATGATATAAACAATGGATTGATATAAAGGATTGATTTCTATTCAATTTGTTTTGATATGGCTTTTATTTGTTTTGAGAACCAGTCGTAAGGTTATACGATTTGGATTTCTGTTTCCTATAATATATTATGGTTGTTATTAGTGTTTTTGCCTTGGGTCTTGGACATCCATGGGATTCGATGTCACGACCTCTGTTGGCATAAAAAAGGGTTTTTATTGTAACGAGTTGTAATGAAATGTATTTTAATAAATAAAACAAACCGGGCTTGCATGCCCACAGGATTCGATTCCTGTTACTATTTGCAATATATGGATTTATGATATGATTTTGATGTTGTTTTACTATGATATGTTTTACTATATAATATATATTATTTTAATTTGGATAAGGTGATGTTTGTTGAGTTATGCGATTTTGTTTATGGTTATGTATATATGGATAAGTTAGAACCGTGGATTTTGTTATATGAATTATGATCAAATAATTGTAAAGGACCACATGGATGGTCACAATGCCTCCTTTGATTATTTATAATGTCGTTTCATTTATCTGGAGTATTTTTAATGTAAATTTGTAATATGGATATAGACCTTGAAAGGTCTTAGATGAGTTATTTAATTTTCGAATTAAATGTATAGATAGTCTTGATATATGCTATACCTGATGGCCTTATATATATATGAAGTCATTCTGCCTGTAAATAATACCCTAAGGTATCTATTTAGTATATTTAATTCTTTAAACTTGCTCCTATGATTAAATCTACTATAATATGAAGCATGTCTCTACTAACAAATGTAATATATCAGTAGAGATATAAATAATAGGCGAACATTAAATAGCAGGTCTAGATTTACCTAGTTTACAGTATTAAGTTCTGAATATTAAATGAATACAGAAAACAAACTTTTAGAGATGGAAACCTAGCTATATATAGCCTATGATAATATTTGCCATCCTAGGAAGTATTGAAGAGAATAAAAACCCTAGCAGAATCTAGGCAGAACATCAATTACCTAGGGTTAGTAAATTCTTTGGAAATATTCATCTAACATATTCATTATATAATCTAAAATATAACATAGACAGTCTAGGGTTAGATTTTAAGAAATGTAACCCTAGGAGATATGGACAGAACCAATCAATTCTAGGGTTAATAATATATATAAAAGCTTTTACATAAAGCAACCAGGATTTACCCTAGAAATGAACTTTGACATACTAAGAACTCGTACCTGTAATTTATCTTCCTAAAGNTTAATAATATATATAAAAGCTTTTACATAAAGCAACCAGGATTTACCCTAGAAATGAACTTTGACATACTAAGAACTCGTACCTGTAATTTATCTTCCTGAAGCTCATTTAATGATTGAACCTGCACACTTTTTAAATAACCAACATTATCAATTTAAGACAGATCTGACCTCTGATTTTGATGACCAAATCACTTGGGAACTACCACGTTCCTCCCAACCATGACCCAGAACCATTCCTAGTTCTAATCTGGATCCCCCCGAGCTGGACTCCAACATGCAAGTAGCTTAGAGCTCCTAAGGTAGGGTTTCCTAGTTCTGGTATTCAGTTTTGAATTAGTCCTCTTCTCCTTGCAGGAGAAAGTTCTCCAAGAAAACACTTGAGAGCAAAAACAGGCAGAATAATCATTCTCCTAGATAGAAATCAGAACCCCCAAGCCTTTGCTTGGCTTGAGTCTTTATAGATAGAATTTTCAGTCAAAGGGGTAGTTAAATCAAGAAATCCTTGATGTCTTGATTTAACCCTTTTTAATTTACTGGGGTAATTTTCAAAACTTAACCTAGGAACTTTTAACTAGTTCCTAGTTAGTGTTTTATAGATATTTCACTTTTATTAATCCTTTAATAATAAATAATAATTTGTGCAGCTTCTCTTCTTTCTTTATTCATTTATATAATTAATCATAATTAATTCTTTGCACATACTATGTATAAAATACATAGTATTAAAATACTTGTAAACATTTGTCTTTGGGCATCATGTATTATGATCCCTAGACTTAACGACACTTCTTCATGAAGGTCAAGTAGATAGATGGTTCAGGTCTACTAGGATAGGAAACTCTAAACATCCTTGCATGTTGGATTTCCCTCGTATAATGTGGTAGCTCTTCAGTACTTGATGAGAATACAGAAATTCAAAATTTCATTTAATCACTTATAAATAAGTATGATGAGATCAATATTTTTCTCGAGTTGTTTTCACTTAGAAGTTATTAAATTATTTTCAGTAACCCCTAGCGCTTACCAGAGCCAATACTCAATGCTTATAATAGGGAGTTAAAAACATAGTGCAATTCCAGAGCTCTCGCTCAACACTAAATGCTAGGATGTACTTGTACGACACACCTAGGGATACAATGGCCAAGGATCCGATGCTCCAAATCTTATGCTCAACATCAACATGGAATGCTCCAGAGCTTATGCCCAACATTTCCAATTATATTTTTATGTGTTCCAGAGCTTTATGCTCAACACAACATGTAAGTACTCTTGTGCTCTAGAGCTTCTCACTCAACACAAAACATCTCATTGATCATGTGCTTCAGGGTCCACGCCCAACACAAAACATTTCATCAATCATGTGCTTCAGGGTCCACACCCAACACAACCAACATATATATACATATATATCATCAACAATTAATTTGGCTNGTGCTTCAGGGTCCACGCCCAACACAAAACATTTCATCAATCATGTGCTTCAGGGTCCACACCCAACACAACCAACATATATATACATATATATCATCAACAATTAATTTGTCTTACACCCAATATACAAAACAAATCATCATGTTCATATGCAGCGGGGCCTTTGACCCAATATAAAATAAAACATCAATATAACCATCATGATTAATAGGCTCATGCCTATAAATGGTAGGTCCAAAATTTGGGATATTACATTATGGTAGTCATTTTAAATTTGAAATAAATAATTATAAAACAATTTCCAAGGATTCATTTTGTATCCTTCCCTTCATTAGCAGAGGTAATCTTGAATGAACAATCTGGTTTGGTAATAGGCATATAATAGAAGTTGTGGGGATCACTCAAGAATGCCTACATTCTATCAAAGTTAAAGATCTTGACACTCTGATGATCTTTAAGATGGATCTCATAAAAATTATGATAAAGTGAATTAAGGCTTTCTAAGGCTCCTCCAACATATTGGTATCCCTCTTAATGTTACTAAATGGATTATGGCCCCTATTACTTGTGCTTGTTTTGCACTTCTTATAAATGGTACTTCAACCAGTTTCTTCAATTGTTCAAGAGGCCTCATAGAGGGATGTCCAATGTCACCTCTCCTTTTTCTTTTAGTCATTGAAGGGTCAAGAGTAGACCAATTAACTCGAGAGAGAAGGTAAAATCAATGGTATGCAATTCTCTCTTGCTGTGTTCATCACTCATCTCTTGTTGGTAGATGATGTGATCATATTTGGTATAAGTACAATTAAGGAATGGACTAATTTTGCAAGAATTATTAATCTCTTTTGTGTTGCTACAAGCATGGAGGTGAGTCTTTCTAAATTAATCTTTCTTCTACTAATGGTGTGAGTGCTTCTAAATCAAACTTTCTTCTAGGAATAGTATTATTATGTATAATATATACATGTTTTTCCCTTATAAGATGGATAACATTGACATTGGTTTCAAATACTTGGGGTACTATGTGAAATCCCTTAATTATGGAGCTCATGATTTGTAGTGGTTGGTTAACAAAAATGAAAAAAAGGATCGGGAACTGGTCCTTTAAATTTCTCTCTTTGGGAGGTAGTTTGACCTTAATGAGATCTTTACTGATGGTGATATTCGACTATTGTTTTTTTGGGTGAAAATTCATTGTTAATTTTGAAGGCTATTAGGAAAGTAATGTTTAAATTTTTTTGGGGAGAATTTGATTTATGGAACTAGATCTGCCTTGTTAACTTGGAAATATTATCTAATCCCATGGTTCTTGGGGGTTGGGATATTAAGAACATATTGGTTCAACAAAACTCTCCCAATTAAAATCATGTGGTGTTCAATATTTGGTACTGGTCTTTAGAGGGAACTTATTCATGCCAAATACTTGTACAAAACTCCTCTCATCTCTTGGCTCATAGTGCTAGGAATGTATAACCTTTTGCTACAAGTTTTTTCAATGGAGCAAGCTCCTAACTATATTCAACTAGTGAGGGTATGTATCTTATGCATAATGAGGATCATAATTTCAAATTATGGTTCATTGGTGGTTTCTAGTCTAATACAAGAGGTGAACTCTTAACTCTTTGGGGATTGGCATACTTTGCTTCTAGTTTTAGGATCCCTTCTTTTCCTATTTTCCAAAATTCTAGGACTATTGTTAATTGGTCCAGTAGAAGATCTAGTCTTTAGATCTTCTCCCTTGATCATTGGTGTTTTAGAAATTATACTTTTCTTAACTCTTTCACTTAATTTAGCATCTCTCATGTTTATAGAGAGTATAATTCTGTAAATGATAGTATTTCTAAAAGAGTAGTAGATTTTGGAGAGGAGTTGATGAATTATGACTCTCTGCAGATATTCACTCCTTAAAACACTTGCCTCAAGTCCTTTTTAGTAGTGGATTTCTTTATTTTGTAGCATTTTCTCTTAGTTTATATTGTAGTGGTGAATTTTGACTCTGTACAAATATTCACTCCTTAAGACACTTGTCGGTCCTTTTTGGCAACGGGTTTCTTTATTTTGTAGCATTTCCTTTTAGTTCATATTGTAGTGGCTTCTTTTGGGCACTCTTTGAGTGTGGAGACATGTTCTTTATTCGATAGTTTTGTGAGAGTCCTCTATTATGATTATGACTATGACTATAATGACTACTTGAAAACAAATAGCTACTTTTAAATATTTTATATATTAATTATTAAGTTATTAAGTGAGATAATGTTTTTTATTTATAAGTGATATAATTATCATATTCATGTACACTTATAATTAAATGAACATTATAACCAATTTTAAAGTAAATGTTTNTTATTAAGTGAGATAATGTTTTTTATTTATAAGTGATATAATTATCATATTCATGTACACTTATAATTAAATGAACATTATAACCAATTTTAAAGTAAATGCTTATGAATATCTTTTGTATTTTTCATTAAGTTATTTATTAGGGAGTGATGATTTATATATTATTATATCATTTAAACAACTTCACTTCCAACTCGATGTGATTTTCCCACAACTTCCAACTCAACTATTTGGTGCACATAGATCAGATAGACATTTTATTCCTTCAATCCCTTTATGAAACTTCATGAGTCTTAGGTATTTTGTGTCCGGTGAAATTAGCGTCATCATCTTATCCATTAACATATTATCTTTCCATGCGGCTGCTTCCAAATTCTCATGTTGTTTTTTAGAATATATATATATATATATATATATATATATATATACACACACACACACACATCAAGAAGGAGAAGAAGAGTTCCTTTTCCGTGAAATTAGACTTGTCCAAGGCATACGATAGAGTAAGATGGACCTTTGTCAGATTGATCCTTATTTAGATAGGTTTGGACATGGAAATGGTAGAATGGATAATGGGGTGTATTCAATCCACCACATTTGCAGTTCTGATTAATGGTTCACCCTCTAGTTTCTTCAGACCTGCTAGGGGAATACGACATGGATGTCCTTTATCCCCCTTTATTTTTCTTCTTGTGGCAGATGCACTAAGTAGGCTAATACTTAAAGCAAAAAGGGAAGGACAAATTGAAGGAGTCAAGGTGTCAAGAATGAAATAAATTACACATACTTTATTTGTGGGTGATGTTTTGTTATTCAGAATAGGAGCAAAGGATAATCTGAAGGAATATGCCTCCCTGATAGATAAGTATAAGAAGGCCACACGAATGCTGACTAACATAGAAAAAACAATTTTGGCTCACAACAAATTTACAGAAGAACTAGCTCAACATTCCAAAGAGATACTTCCCTATCCCACAAACTTGATATCTGCAAGATTTAAGTATCTAGGATTTTTCCTTAAACCCAACCACTATGCTTTCCAAGACTGGGTATGGCTATACAAAAGGGTAGANTACTTCCCTATCCCACAAACTTGATATCTGCAAGATTTAAGTATCTAGGATTTTTCCTTAAACCCAACCACTATGCTTTCCAAGACTGGGTATGGCTATACAAAAGGTTAGAAGCTCGAGTCTTAGCTTGGACAAATTGGTTCCTGTCGAGAGGGGATAGATTGGTTCTAATAAAGGGATTTTTGCAGAGCATCCCAGTATACTGGGTAGCATACATACCCAAGGGAATTCTAACAAAAATAAGGAAAAAATGCTTCTCCTTTTTATGGATATCAAGCAAGAAGAGTGAGGGCATTCCATTGGTTAAATGGTCAACCATTGCTCTACCAAAGGAACTTGGAGGATGGGGAATCATGAACCCAATGCTCTTTTGTAGAGCTCTCGAAGCAAAATCGTTATGGATATTTGTTCAAAACGCAGACACCCTGTGGGGGAGGGTGTTATGCTCTAAATACTGTCGATAAATTACCTTGATAGAATGGTTGAGGAACCCTAACAAGTCTTTCAAAAATGGGTCCGTGGGATGGAAATCTATGGTATCAGCCATTCCCACTCATTGGTAACTAGACAACTTGGAAAATAGGGAATGGAAGGAGTGCCACGATAGGGGAGGATCCTTGGGCACGAGCCGGGGAGTAATACAAGCTGGCCATCTCCATCATAACTCAGCTAAGAGAGAAAAGATGTTTTAAACTCGTGGATGTGCAATTACAAAATCCCACCCCTCTAGGAAGAACAAGATGGAAAGATGCCCAAGAGCTAGGATTGGAGGGAGAATATGCTTAGAGCTAGAACAATTATGTAAATATGTTGGAGACAAACTTTGTTTACCTAGATGAAGATGAACACGATAAATTAATTTGGACCACGAATGCTATAAATGGAGACTACACAACAAAAAAGGGATATGAAGTGGAAATCATGGAATAGTTTGAAGGAGAAAAATCCTGGTGGTGGGGGAATCTATCGGCCTCAAACAACCTCATGAAAACCATTATGACATTCTGGTTGGCAATAAATAACAAGCTCTTGACATGGTAAAACTTGAGGAAAAGGGGCTTTCAAGGCCCAGGTATATGCATTATGTGCAAATCAGGGGAAGAACTTACCTCACATTTGTTTGGTTCTTGTCCGTATACAGGTCAGGTATGGACCAATGCATCCATGGCCCTTTCCCAAGTTAGGATGAACAATATGGAAAAGACTCTGGAGAAAAGAACTCAAGCATGGTGGAACAACATAGGGGTATGTAGTTTTGTTGCCTTTCCTGTACTCTTTGTTTATACCATCTCGGAGGCTTGCAATAGAGAGATTTTTAAAAATCTTTTGACCCCTTCTGACATCACATCAGCCTTGCTAGTACAGAAGGCCCAAGAACATAGATCCTCCCCTAAACAAAGAAAAATCAGAGCTCTCACGACACCAAAGTTTGATAAAAGCTATCCATGGACGTTTTTTGATGGTGCCAGTCAGGGAGACCCGCCCATAGGTGGTGGAGGAGGCTATCATTACAGGAAATTTCAATTTAAAATGGGCCTTCCAAAAATAATACAAATTCCATGTCATCATGTATTAGCCAATTAAAATGCTTTAAAACTAAAAAAGGGACCACCTCTTAAACAAATTTTTAATATAAATTTGGGGATAGGTATTATAAAAAAAGCTACTTTTTTTGTTCGTATTTTCGACATATATCCCTGTGTTTTTTATCAAATTTCGATACGGAGAGATCGTTGGATGTAGAATTAAATTCCACATCCAACGAGTACCCACATGCAGAATTAAATAATAGTCAAAAGTATGCCAAGTGGGTACTCGTTGGATGTGGAATTTAATTCTTCTTCCAACGATCTCTCCGGATCGAAATTTGAGCAAAAACATAGGGAAATATGTTGAAAATACGAACAAAAAAGTAGTTTTTTCTTTTCTTCCTCCAAAATTAATAAATATTATTTTATTTTTTTAACTATTATTTTATTAATTTTCCTTAGGAGGCCCATTTTGAGTTGAAATTTCCTCTAATGATTTTTCTAAATGGGACAAACAAAATTTCCTTCAAACTTGGACTAGGAAGGGCTACAAACAGTAAAGTGGAGCTGTTAGCACTATGGGTTACTCTGAAGATTACAAAGGATAAACATATTTCGAGATTGCACATCTATGGGGATTCTAAATTTGCGATTGACTCAGAAATAGGTAAGAATAGCATTAGAGCTCCACATCTGCACAACTTGCTTAAGGAAATACGTGCGCTCCAACCAACCTTTGAAGCAATGTTCTTAACTGATTAGAGGAAATTTGGGGTCTAAAATGAGCCTCCTAAGGAAAATAATAAAAAAAAGCCACATCACACTACCAATATGCCATGTCACATTAAATCTAATGAAAGTCAACCTAAATTGTCTCATTAATGGTAGTTGCAAGTGTGTTGAGTTAATGTAAAGTAAAGAGACATCGGTTAAAAATATTAATGAAATATTTAGATTCTCGTGCACACATAATAAATGATATAATGGAATTTTTGGTAGTTGCAAGTGTGTTGAGTTAATGTAAAGTAAAGAGACATCGGTTAAAAATATTAATGAAATATTTAGATTCTCGTGCACACATAATAAATGATATAATGGAATTTTTTTTAAAATTTTATTTTAAATTTTTTTTAATAAATGCACCACTACTTTTTATATATTTAATAAAATTCAAAACTAAAATATATTCATATTTAAATTTTAATGGAAAATATAATTACAATAATATTAAAAAAATAAAAAAATGTCTCTTATTTTTTAATATAAATTTTATATTAATTTGTATAAAAAATATTACATTACATAAAATAAAAAACAATAAACAATATATGTTCTTAAAATTTATATAATGTAATAAACCATATATATCCTTATATAATTTCTTCCATTGATTTTTAAAATTTTATATATAATATTTATAATAAAATTATAAAATATTTAAATTGTAAAAATATAATATTTTTATTATCATGTTAATTTAAAAAAATTAAATTAAATAACATTTATAATAAAAATCTAAAAGATTTAAAATATATAAAAATATTGAAAGAAACAAGCAAACAGAACGAGCCCCACTCACTTCATCTAACCATGGTGCCCACTGCTTTCTTTTCTTTGTTCTTTTTTGAATTGCAAACCACCCTTGGACTAGATTCAAAGTTGATCAAATGGTTATTCTATCATCTTCCTCAAATTAAAAGATTTGGTTCAATGGTTATTCAATAGTCTTGATCAATGGTTTAATTGTTCGTTGATCAATGGCTCAATGATTAAGACCATTTTTTATGGTTTTTAATATGAATTTACTCAATGGGTGGGAGGGCAAAGGTAAAATCAAATTGGGTGGTAAAGGTAAATTCAAATTGGATGGACAATGGGTGGGTGGGCAAAGATAAAATCAAAATAAAATTGAGCGGAAAGGTAAATTCAAACTTGGTGGAAGAGAAAATGCAAAATCAAATTTTATTATAAGAATATTTTTGTTTAAATTAATAGTTTTAATTATAATGTTTTGTTTTTAATTTTAATGTTTATATAAAGCTTATAAAAAATAGTTTCTTTTTTAAAATTAATTATTTATTTTAATATTTTTATTTAATTAAACATTTTCATTTATATAAAACAAACAAATTCAATTAAACATATTAATTTTTACACTAATACCAATAATAATATAATCTAAACTTTTTTACATTACTAATATTTTGTTTTAATATAAATTTATTAAATTTTATTTAGTAAAATTAAAAATAGTTTTTGTTTGTGTTAGTGTATAAATTTTTTAATTACTTTAGAATGATCGTAATATATTTTGTTTTAATATAAATTTATTAGATTTTATTTAATAATATTAAAAATAGTTTTTATTTGTGTTAGTATATAACATTTTTAATTACTTTAGAATGTAGTAATCAAATACATGTAGATATTTTTAAAATAATGTATACTTAAATAATATAAATTTTCTATTTTCTATTACTATTTTTCTAATTATTGGAGTATTTTTACATGTAATAATTAAATATATTTATTTTTTAAACTTTATTTTGTAACATTAAAAATACTAATTTCTTTTTAGTATTTCAAGATAAATCTTTTTAAAATGAAATAATATTTAGTTTTGTTTTTTAAATATGGATTAGTAAATGCTTTTAGTATTTCAAAATGTCTCCACTATAATTTTAATTCATGTGAGAATTATTTTTTAAATGAGTTGGAAGTAGTGATCAAATAAAATATTATATATTTATTATTTCAAGTATATATATCGTATTTCGAGATGAGCATTTTACAATCTTAGCCAAGGTGAGGTTGATATGGAGTTAGCTATTGTCAAATAAAATTATGACACATAAGCATTATATGTCCAACTCAACCATAATGGTTGACCAAAAATATTGAAATTCTATTGGCTTAAAAGATCCAACTCATCCATGGCACAGTTTTTTATAAGGCCCATTTTAGACCCCAATTTTCCTCTAATTGATCACATTTATAGAGAGCATAATTCATAAGTCGATACCTTGTCAATGCTGGCCTTGGCCATTCAATGAGGGATCATTGAAGGAGAGGTCACCATAGATGGCGAAGTCACTTTGTTTTACACCCCAATATGAGAGAAAGAGCGACGAACTGATTGTTTTGTAGAAATTGCAGACATGGTTCTCTCGAAAGGTTGCAGTTACGTGGCACAAGGATGGAATGGATGGTGACTATACACACAGGAATTGGCAGAACGAATAGGTAGAGTGAAGAGGCCGAGCGATGAGCAAAAGTTTTGACTGATAGGAACAACGTTCGAGCAGAACATTTTTTTGTTTTTTGTTCTGATGATATAAATAATTATGCAGAATGTGTTTGTACTTATGAAATTCACAGTGAGATAAGGAAATCCGAACAAGCAGATAGATGACGTAAGCTCTCCGAGCAATGCAGTACTATAAGCTCCTTTGAGCAGTGGATGAATAAATGAGTCTTTTCTTTGTAATATATATATATATATATATATATATATATTCCTTAGTAACCTAATGTATAGAAGATTTGCATTTTTATTCTCATAGATTTTCTAGTGAAAATCTGGCTGAAATTGTTGAAATAGTAGTTTTGGATTGCTAGAATTGCATAATAGAGATGCCTCCAAAGGTAATCGAGGTCGTTGAACCCATTTCTGCATTTAAAATTGCAATTCCAACGTAATTATGATTTCAATGTTTTCACCCATCACGAAATTCTCGCAAAAAATACCAAAAAAAAATACAAATCCTCTAAACATTAGCTTACTCCTCCATATTCATTATAACCCCTCCATATTCATTATGACCTCACTTTTGATTTTATTGCGAAAATACAATCTTGGTGAGCCTTTTAAAGGACTGCCTTTATTTTGGAAAACTCTATTTATTATGGTTAAATATTTTTCTTCAAATCTATTAGGATAGCATTTTCCATCATCTTTTTTAAGGTCACTTGATTTGATTTTATGATGAAACAATATTATAAAAGTAAGAAAGTTCTATTATATAAATAGATTATATACTATTCAATCAATATTAAGTGATGATATAGTATGGCAGCGTTACTATTAAGTGATGATTGAAAGAGTATGCCATAGATGAAGCAATTGTCATACATTTAGCATCTAAACTTTTATAATTAACTATTATTTATCTAAGTTGATATTTTATATTAGATGATGATATAATATGGTATAAATAGCTTAATTATCATAATTTTATCTAAATTTTTATAATTGAAATATTATTTATAAGAGAATCAATGGCATAAATAACAATAAAAGTAAATATATGACATATATATTAAATTAATATAGGTAAATCTATAACATAGATCATATATATTATATATATTAAATTAATATATGTGAAACTATAACATAAATCGTATATATTAAATTAATATAGGTAAATGTATAACATATATATTAAATTAATATAGTTGAATAAATAACATAAATGATAATATAGTTGAATCTATGACATAGATATTCAATTCAATTAATATAGGTGAATTAATGACATAAGTGACAATATAGCTGAGTATATGATATAGATAATGTAATTATCAAAAGTTTATTACTTTATTTAAATATTTATAGTTAATTAATTTAAAAAAATAATTATGATTATTTTATTTTAGAAATTACAGTATTTTCTACATCTAAGAATTAAATGATATTTTAGAAATTTCGTAAAAATTAAAAAATTGTATTTTATAAATCTTTAATTTTAATCCTTAAAGTGTACGCGTTCTGTCCAACGGCTCTGTCTACCTTAAGACAAAAGCCCCAAGCCCAGCACTTCGTTCCACCCGCTCTTATGTGTTTTTACTACGAGGCACCATTATCCACCTCTAGGATCAGGGGCGAAGCAGAGCTTATACTGGCACCAGTACCGGTTGTTTCACCAATTGCATATAGGTCAACGGATTATACTGCTCGTGATGCCCTTTCTTTTACTGAAACCGGGGCAAATCACCAAATGCATCTTTTACCTACATAGGGTAGGTGCCAAATTTTAGAAAAATTATATTTTATAAATATTTTATATTTTAATTGTTAAGTTATTTGTTTTAATATATTAAATGTTGAGTTACTTGTTGAATTATTATTGGTAAATTTATGATTGAATCATTTATTGAATTAATATAGGTGAATATCCAAGTATTTTAGAGGATGATATTCATCCTAAGCTCAATTGGATCTATAGCATTGAGAAAATGATTAATGGAGGATGGAAAGCTTATTTTGGTCTTGAAATAATTGTAAATCAACCAATCTAGTCACGTGGGATAAAAAGAAGTTCCTCTTTGAAATTCTTGCCATCCCTGTTATCTTGTATGGTTGTGAAGTATGGGGGTGCAACATTTCTAGAGAATCTTGGAGGAAGATTGAGCAAGTCCAGAAGCGGTTTATAACTTATAACCTCAAAATTAAAAGCAATACGCCTTATCCGATTCCCTCATAGAAGTGGGTCTTCCCCCCATCGAGAGCATGGCTATGACTAGGTACATGAGGTACATGAGGTACAAGCATAAGATAAATAACATGGGAAATGAGAGACTTCCTAAAATTGCTTTAAACTCAAGTCAAAACCAACTACGCCTCAAGCGGTGTTGGTGTAAATATACCATGGCTTGGTTAAACCATTGGGGCATTAATGAAAACGACATTTTGCAGAACATTGATAATGTCAGAAATATTGTTACTTCTAAGTTTAAAGAGAAATTCTCATGTGAGGAAAATTTAGCGGTTAAGAAAAAATTAAGATACTATAAGGAGGTCATTAATCCTAACTTGGAAGATGAGAGGTATCTCTTGATAGTAACTAGCTCACGGAAGAAAATTAATATAGCCAAGATTAGAATGAACTCTCATGAAGATATGGAGTTGGTCTATTCCTAAAACTCAATGGGCGAAAAGAATTTGTCATCTGTGTGACTTTATGAGCGTTGAGGATAAAAATTACTTTCTCTTAGAGTGCCTTTCTTACACCCACATTAGATCTGAGTTTCATAGTATTTGATACAATAAAAACCTTTATAACATCCCAACTTTCCAAAACTATAGTGAGCTTGGAAATCTTACTCGCAAGCTTTTTGAGCATAGGAACAATATTTTAAAGTAAACCAAGTATTATCCTTCTTAAGGTCCGATAGACCAAAGTTGGTCTCAATGTATGTTCATCATCATCACCATCGTTGTTGTCGTCATTGTCGTCATAGTCATCGTCGTCGTCGTCATCATCATCATCATCATCATCATCACTACTTTTAATACTTTATTTAAATATTTATAATTTAATGAATTTTAAAAATGAGATAATACTCTTAGATATTTAATACTCTTGTAATACCTTATTCTTCTTCATCGTCGTCGTCATGGTCGCCACCGCCACCACTACCACTACTTTTAATACTTTATTTAAATATTTATAATTTAATGAATTTTAGAATGAGATTTAATTAATGACAAATCTTGTATACCGTATGCCTTAAAAGCTATCACTTTTAATACTTTATTTAGATATTTATAATTGAATAAACTTTAAAATGAGATTTAATAAATGACAATTCTTGTAATACCTTATGCCTTAAAAGCTATTTTAATTTCTACATTTTCAAATTTTGTTTTAATTAATGGTTGTAAATAAGTCCATGGGACTTGAGGATTTAAAAGGAGGGAACTTGTAAGTGAACTTTGAGATTTCATTAAAAGATATTATATATTAATAGAATGGACAGTTGGAACTAGATCGTTGAAGAGTGATTGTTGTATATGTTAAATAATTGGACATATGGCAATTGGAAAAGACTAAATGGT
The DNA here is from genome assembly GCA_001517045.1 of Pseudotsuga menziesii. Classification (NCBI taxonomy): domain Eukaryota; kingdom Viridiplantae; phylum Streptophyta; class Pinopsida; order Pinales; family Pinaceae; genus Pseudotsuga; species Pseudotsuga menziesii. The sequence goes on along the minus strand of LPNX010594298.1, from coordinate 21,242 downwards.
ACATTTCACGGATAATAATAACAATAATCTATTTTAAAGGTCACTGTCCACTCCAAATTGGTGTATGAGACCCCCTTGTTTGTGGGACAAGGGACCCCCTTCTACACAGCGATTTAACCACTAAAGTCTACAGAGATGTACATACACTACCCCCTCTAGATTTGAACCTGTGACCTCCTAAAAGGAAACACATGTTCTTAACCATTAGTCCCACTCATACTGTATATAAAAATTTAATAAACCGTGAGATCTATCCATGCACAATTTTAGCAAGGCTTAAGCAAAAAACTTAAAAAAATGACGAGTTAGAACACGACGCTGCTCGGTGAAATGCTAAGAGTTCTTTGACTACAAGCACATGCTATCAATTGTGTGAACTACTCATAATTTTGAATGACCACAATAATTTCTGGTATAAGCTTCGAGGAAAGTGTTGCATATATAAATAAGTTGTGTCTATTCTCCTCATGGTGCATGGTGGAGTGACCAAGCTTGGTGTGAAGCTGGAAAGCAAAGATTGGGTGCTAGCTTCTTTGTTTAGGTGGAACGACCAAGTTCGAACTAGTTTTCCATATTCACCCTTATTCTCCTCATGGTGCATGGTGTAGTGACCACGCATGGTGTGAAGCTTGAAAGTAAGGATTGGGTGCTAGATTCTTTGATTAGGTGGAACGGCCAAGGTCGAACTAGTTTCCCATATTCACCCTTAGATATGCATTCTAATTCTTTTTTTTTTATCATAAATTTTTGTTTTGTCATAAATTAAATTAGAAATGGAGTTTCATGTTATAGTTTGGATTTATATATTGCAAAATATACATTCTGTTTACTGTAAATGTCTATTGAAGATAGAAAGGATAAATATTATACAAGACTTTGTTTTAAAGTAAGAAATTGCAGGTATAGAAACTATATGAAATACTTGGCAATAATACTCTTTTATTTTACATAAAAAGACATTGTAGTAATACCCTTTTATTTAACAATAAAAATAGTATAGTAATACTCTTTTATTTTACAATAAAAAGTATGCAAACTTATTTCAATGATTAACTATAAAAGGTCTTTATAAAATAATTATGCTTGGAAAATATTTGTGTTCATTCCGAATCAATATAGAAACTCACAGACACAATACTGCAATGTAAACAAACTGATGGAACTATTCTATGCTCACAAACACGATACTGCAATGTAAACAAACTGATGGAACTATTCTATGTGAAACATATGATATGAGCCTTGATATTTTTTTATTGGTTTTGAAACCCAATCCATTGTAAATAATAAATGTAGTTATAGGTATAAAACCTAAATTTATTGCAACTATTTACATCATAAAATGGATATACAAAATAGATAAATGTATACAAACCTTTGAGATGCTATATAAATCTCAAACTCGAGCTTATAATGAAGCATATTATTTATAGTAAGCAAATTATGCTACAATCCCTCATATAGAGTGACGTGGGGCTAGAACCTGTTATAAACATAGAATGATACAAATAAATGTAAGAATGAACCGTTCTTAAACTTTTTGCATTTCATTTTACTAACCGTCTCATTTAATACACAACGAGCCATCTTGATTTATCCAAGTTTGACATATCCAATGTTTTGCAAGATTATTAATTCTATCATTTTTTCTATGTAATAACCCTCGTTTTTAGTTTTGTGTTTGTGATTAAGTGTAAAAGTATGTATATGTAAATTTTTGTGGTGAGGAGCTCAAGGCCAAGGATTCACCATCGAACAATGAAACATTGTTAGACTTGTTAGGTGATGTTAGACCATGGGTAGCATGGTGATGTAATGTAAAATGTGAACTTGATAAAATGAAAAACATAGACAAGGGTTGGAGGTGCAAGACCACGGTAACGAAGGAGGAAGAGTGTCTACTAGGAAAGGGGAAAGAGGCTAGTGATTCCTCGTGAGACCTGGGTTAGAGTTTAATCCTACTCAACATGCACTCGCTAGTGGAAGTAGTGAGTTGACACTAGTATTGGTATTGCTAGTGCATCGTATCTTGATAGTAACCTGTTGAGGGGACTTACAAGTTGTGTGGGTGCTTCGGCATGGCGTGTTAGTGTACTAACTAGCATGATCCTATTATATTACTGATTATATTAGTATATTATTAGTCTATGATTGCTAGTGTTAGTACTAGTAGTTATTATTGAAGGCCTAGTAATGGTACTATAGGTGCATCTAAGGAGTTTGTTAAGTGCTTGTGCAACCTATAGTAAAAAGGTAAATTATTAATCTAGGTATATTACTTGATAAAGGTAAGTTATTATCCTAGAAATAAGTAAATGATTGCTATACAAATGACAAGCATATGTTATTATTTTTCAAAAATAGAATAATATGTAGGATAAGTATTACCTATTACTCTTTATATAATAAATTAGTATTATTATTATTTACTAATGAATTATCAAGTTGCATTAAGCCCCTTATGTCACTTATTGATTGAAAGGATAACTAACCCCTTCATGTATATCACTGGTTCCCATCCTCATTTTATTTCATGCATGCATTATGTTTATTTTATTTTATTATTTATTGTCTTATGGATTATGGGTGCATGCATGTACATGTAAATCCAAGTGGTTACACTATTCTCCTAACCTCTCTACTTGATTGTTAATGGGGGTGCCACTTGGGGAGCTAGAGTAGCCATGTGTTATTATTATAGTTTTTATTATATTATGATTGTTATAGTATTAACTAGTATGAGATTTTTATTGGTGAATGAATTAAGTGGATTATTAATTATTATCATATTGATTGGAATGACCACTTGGAGTAAGTATAGCTATGTACCCTTGTTATACTTTTATTTTTAATTATTTAATGAATGATTTTAGGGTTGGTGGGTGTTAATGGGAGGAGGATTACACATACTAATTTTTACATGGTATTAGAGGTTAGGGTTTGTGGATAAATCTATTTTTGCATCATATCAGAGTCTACATAAATCCTAAGGTAAGGGATTGAACTTTATTTAAGTTGTCTGCTTAGGGTTATTGACAAATTCTAGTTGGTTGGCCATAAGGGTTTAACGATGATATATTTTTTAGTTAAGTCAAAATATAGGCTTGAAGGAGCCTCAAACTTTAATACTTGGAAATCTAGGGTTTTGAATATCCTAGAGGAGAGTGACTTGGATGATTTTGTTATTAGGGTTTTGGAGGATCCCACAACTAATCAAGGAAGATAATCCTATAAGAAGAAGCAAACCAAGGAAAAGAGAAATTTTTTGTTAAGTGACAGATAACTTGATGCCAATGATAGCTCCTATGAGAAAAACTAAAGAGTGTTTTGATGCTCTAGCAAATCTCTATGAGAAGAAGTCCCCTACTCAGAGGAGGGATTTGAAAAAGAAAATTCCATCACTAAAGATGGAGAAGGATGAGTGAACTACTATTTTATTCTCTAAGATATCTCAGATAAGAGATAAGATCATGGCCATTGGGGATAAAGTAGAAGATGATGATCTTGTGTATACAATATTTGATGGTCTTCCTATGACCTAAGAGACATTTTTGGTAGTAGTAAATGGAAGAGAGATTCAACCAAACTTCGATAGGTTGTGGCATGATTGTTTAGAAGAATAATGAAGGATCCATAGTAGAATTGAGCCTCCCATAGAAAATGATCATGCACTTGCTACTAAGATAATGCAAGGAAGAAGATTCCCTCAACACAAAGACAAAGGTAAGGGACCTCCAAGTAATCGTTTTAATATGTCAAAGATATGGTGTTATAATTGCAACAATTTAGTCATTTTGCAAAGAACTGTAAGAAACCTCCTAACAAGAATTGGTAGAGAAACAAGTACCATGACTCAAATTCTATAGAAGAGGAAGAGACAAATTGAAATAAATCAAGGGATAGAAATTAGGAACAAAAAAACAACTATTTGGCTTCAACACTCTTAGGTTCCATCCAAAAATCGATAGATTCCTAGTGGATAGGCATTGGAGCTTGCAAGAATATGACTGTATTCAAGAAGGAGCTTATACATTGCACAAACAATAAGTTCAAAGTGAAACTGTGATTGGGAGATGATAGTACCTATTCCAAAAGAGGAATTGGTTTAGCCACCTTCCATCTTGACTTGGGTATGTTTATTCACATTTAGGAAATTTTATATGTTTCTGTATTAAATAAGAATCTTATTTTAATGGTTGTTTTAAAGGATAAGGGTTTCACTATATCCTTCTCAGAATAAAATGCCTTGGTGTGGTACAACGACAGAAAATGATTTCAACTATTGTAACTGGGGTTCGTTAAGGAACCTTTATAAGGTTTCAGGTCACAATGTTCAAATAGAACTATGGCAAAAAATGATATTCATAAGTAATGAAAGAGAGGGTGACCCCTATTAGAACTCACAGATCAAGAGGGAGCCGATTGTGCTCTTCAATCCCCAACATAATGGGTTTATAGAAAATAAAAGTAGAGATGTGACCCTCCATAACTTCATAGAGTATTCTAGTGACTCAGACATGGAAGTGCAATAAATTTTAACCTATGAGTCATCTCGTTGATATGCGTAGTGGGAGAAGGCCATAAATACTTGAGTTGATCTCTTTGAGGAGAGTATTGAGAGGCTTCAAGTGTTATCAAGTGAGAGTCATGTCACTAATTCAGAATCCTCCACTTATGAGGAGGAAACCAAATAACGAGTTTGGAAACATGTTATGTGAAATGACATATGGAAAGTGGTTCTTAGTCCTCAAGGGAAGTCAATTGTCACTTCCAAGTGGATCTATGAGGTCAAGCTTCTTGCTAATATCCATAACAGTTTGAATCTTTAAGAAAATCATCCATTCTATCACAGGTCAAAACACATGTAGTGGAGGTATCACTAGGTCATGTGTGGTGAAACATTCTCTATCAAATAGACAAATTACCAATGTTTTGACTAAGCCTCTATCCACAACGAAGTCTGGTTACTTATGAGACAAGATTAGTGTTGCCAAGAATGCCTCTCTTTCTAAGAGGGAGTGTCAAAGATAATGTAGTTGTGAGATCCATTTTCTAGGAGGATGAAACCCTAGTTCACTGAACTAGGGTTCTTGGTTAGTTAACCAAGAAGAGTAAGTCCCTTATCATTCTATTAGGGTTCTTGGTATGGTTCCAAGCAAGTTGATGCCATGGCAATGCCCATATCATGTGGTTAGGGACCCAATACATCTCTAGGTAATTTTGGTGATGGACCAGATAATGTTTTGGTCATAAGGACCAAGTAGATCATGTAGAAAGAAACAAAGACATCTTGGTCTTCGACTGGGCATATCCTTAGTCTAAGACCAAGTAATTCCTCAAGGTGTATTCTTGTTTATTTAACCAGGTGAATCTTGGGTAGTTAACTAAGATAATGAAGTGTGGTTCCCTCCTCTCCCAGATGGTTGAGATAGGTTGTTTCATCAAGTAACTAGACACCCCTTGGTTAAGTCAATAGAACTTGATATTTAGGAGAAGTTATGAGCACTAGAGGATCACATCATCTAGTTTGTACCTTCCTTATATGGTGATGACAAAACTTCTAGTAATTATATGGAACACTTGTAGATCACATACATTGAGAGAGAGATTAAATTTTGATTTATTCTCCTTAAGGTTAAAAGGGTTATCTTCCCAACCTTGTTTCTATACCTTTGGTATTATGGGTAAAAGGGTTGTCTTCCCACCTTTTTGGTTACACCTTTGGTCTTGTGGGTAAAAGAGTTGTATTCCGACATGGTCTTGTGGGTAAAATGGTTGTCTTCGTACTTTTGGTTAACCTTGTGTTTTGTTTGGTGTTGTGTTTACCTCTCACTTGTTGTGNTGGGTAAAAGAGTTGTATTCCGACATGGTCTTGTGGGTAAAATGGTTGTCTTCGTACTTTTGGTTAACCTTGTGTTTTGTTTGGTGTTGTGTTTACCTCTCCCTTGTTGTGCTAGCATCCCATTTCAAATGTGGTACCTTAACCCTTCTTATGTTGTCTTAACAATCATTTATGTTTTATATTTAGTAACCCTCCCTAATTTTATGAAATCTTGACCCTTTGTAAAGTAACCTTAGGTAAATGAAGGATTAGAAGGAATATCACTCTAGAATTTATTGAAACTTATAAATATAATTTAAAATATCCTATTATGATACATCTTGAAGATGAATATTAGAGATCTGATTATTGATGATTGTTCTAGGGTGACGTCTAGGATTTCCATGCCTTGAATACTTGGGTGCTCTTTGTTTCCTGCTCTACTACTCAAGATTTTTCCTCTTGTGAGTCATGGACTATTTTTTGGAATTTTAGGAGAGTTTAATGTCTCCTTTTTGGAATTTTGTAGAAAAGTACAATTCGGGAAAAATTCGATCTCAACTAGTCATGACTCTAGAGGGTTCCAACTTTCACCAAATGTCCCAAATTTGAAAGGAAATGGTATGGTGTGTATTAAAACATCCCAAGTTGGTTTATGTATAATTTTTATAAAAATTTATACCTCTACAACCTTTTTTGGGGCTGACGAAAAAAAGGCCAAAAATTACTAGGAAATTGTGATGAAATCCCCCCTAGGGTGTAGGCCAACTGAGCTTCCCAACTCATGTACAAGCGTACCAAATTTGTAAGAAGAGTATGGGAACTGATATAAGAACTCATGGAATTTAATTTCACATGGTTACTAGTTTTTCAAACTATTTATAGAGTTCCACATTCATTTGATAATTTTCAGTTAAATTGCTTATGGGGAAATTGCGTAACTAGCTTGACTTTGACATATTAAAGGTAGAGTTAAAGGTTTGGATAAGGATGTGAAATATATAGAAAATATATATAATACAAATTGATTCCACAATATTATAGTGAACCATATAAATCCCTTCATATAATTCTGGTATACAAGTCATTCAGTATGGGATTCAAATACATGAAAACTAGTGAATTAGTAGCATGGAATTGCAAGAGTTTCACATATGGATTTCTTGGATTTCGACCCACATAGCATAGGGAAATGAAATTAGAGATTAAAACATCATATATTTCTTCCAAAACATCATCANTAGTAGCATGGAATTGCAAGAGTTTCACATATGGATTTCTTGGATTTCGACCCACATAGCATAGGGAAATGAAATTAGAGATTAAAACATCATATATTTCTGCCAAAACATCATCAAACTCATATAACGTGCCTCACACAAATATGATATAAGAATCCTTCAAGATTGAAGCCAAAATCATGGAAACTAGTGACTCAATGGCATGGGAATGCAAGATTTTCACACGAGTTTATTGTATTTCGAGCCACAGAGAATAAGTACATGAAATTAAATATGAATAAATCATACATGGCTTTCCCAAAATAACCCAACTCATACAGGATCCCTCATACAAATCTAGTATAAAACTACTTCAAGATTGAAGCCAAAATCCATGAAAACTAGTGATACAATGGCATGAAATTGCAAGGTTTTCACATAGGAGTTTCTTGGATTTTGAGCTGAATAGAATATGGAAATAAAAGTAAAGAGACTTAAATAATATATTTCTTCCCCAACATCATAACACTCATATAAAAGTCCTCATACAAATATGATATAAAACCACTTCAAGATTGAAGCCAAATCTATGGAAACTAGTTATTCAAGAGCATGGGGAATGCGAGACTTTAATACATGTATTTCTGATATTTAGACTTAAAAACCATATGTATAAGTGATTACAGAGCCATACATAATATACCGAATCTTGGGCATCAAATATCCTCATCAAAGTGCAAGCACCAATCCAACAATTTCGCCATCAACATGAGAGTGTGGGGGAATGGAGAAGAAGGAATAAGAGAGTGGGGAGATAGATGAGAATTCAACTGTATGGAAATTCAAACTTAAAATAAAACTCCTTCGTTAATATCCAATGACAGGTATGAATGTCCTCTCCATCAACAAACTTGGAAAGGAATCCAACTCCCTAAAAATTGGTTCACAAGCAGGGAGAGTGAACACTCACCGTGCAATGGACAATAAAAATATCTCCAAAATTACAAAGGCCAATTAACAAATGATTAAAATCTATCCACATTACTCATTACATCATTTTATTAAATTCATGAGACCTCCTAATTTCTAATTTCCCTCCATGAGATTCCTCCAACTCATCTTAGTGGTTTAGTAACTCTCATGACACTTGTCTTCTTCTTCATGCTCCAATTCTTTCCCCAATTCTAATGATTTCCTTTAAATCTCAAATTCTACCTCTTGGTTGCTATTTTTATCCCTGACATGTCATATTTTTCATATGTCAGCAATCAGGTCTTAATTTTTCATACCTGTCATAGAATCTTCCATCATTTGTTGTCATAAAGTGCATGGAATCTCCTTCCAAGTGGCACACCTTGTCTTATAGTCTCTTCCTCTTCCATGGGAGTCACTCTCCTTTACTAATTATAATTAATTGTATCATTATATGTTATTTGAAACCATATCACCAGCCAATAATGTTACATTACCCATGTGTTTGAATTTGGATGAATATCATGCCAAGTGTATGGGGAATCTAGTCACCCAAAGGATCCACAAGCTTCCAAGTGTCCTCATGAACCCATGCCACCTTATTTTATTATAATTTATCATTTATGTGACCCATTTAAATTTGAATATGGTAAACTAAAGTCCTTTTGGGTCCCATAACTCATTATTACAAAATTTATGTCTCCATTTAAACCTAGGGAGCTAGTAGGTTGGTGAAAGATTATTTGCAAATAGTCTTACTTGGAAATGATTTAATTGGGGACATGAAAGTACTCCCAACTCAATATTTCTTGACCTAAAGAAATTCCAAGTTNACCTAGGGAGCTAGTAGGTTGGTGAAAGATTATTTGCAAATAGTCTTACTTGGAAATGATTTAATTGGGGACATGAAAGTACTCCCAACTCAATATTTCTTGACCTAAATAAATTCCAAGTTCATATTCTTTGAAATTTGTTCATATTACCAAGTGGAATCCTCATTTGGTACTCTTTCCTTTGCACCAAGTGCTCTCTTATGGTTCTGCTCATTAATTTTATTTGGATGCAATTTGAGTACTGGNTATTACCAAGTGGAATCCTCATTTGGTACTCTTTCCTTTGCACCAAGTGCTCTCTTATGGTTCTGCTCATTAATTTTATTTGGATGCAATTTGAGTACTAGCACTCATGTAATACAATTTTGTGTTTCCAAAAGTAAAGAGATGTGGATTTTGCATATTGATATATCCTATAACATCAGTAGTAACACCAAAAGGATTAATCAAATCCATAAAGACCAAATTTGCACAAATAATCTTTACCTCCATATTTTGGAAACCTTTTTTGAACTTTCACCCCTTTTTTATTTTGTATAATTATTTGAAGTTGGTACCGATTTACCAAAAATTGAGTTTCTTAAGGTTATAAGAATAATTCAGAAAGGAACCACCTTGCTTTATGCTTCACTACTATGATTACAATCATCTTCTCAGGTGATGACTAAATATCTAATGTTTCTTGTTTCCCCCACAAATAAAACCAATGAGACCAAAAATGATCCCATTGTCCCATCTGGTCCTAATATGTGCATGGTGTGAAATGTATATGATGAAATTTCATGAACACTAAGCATGTGAAAATTAAATCCATCTCTCAAATTGTGTCCCACATAGGACACATGAACACTTCTTTGCAAAGATGAACTCAAACAACTGAAGGTTGGTTTTCTTAAATCTCAAACCAACAATCGAATTGCTACTCCAAGTGAGATGAAACCAAGCAATTACATGATCCCATTACTTGTATTGCACCCTTCCAAACATCATGAGTACAAAATATATATCATGAAAGTACATAGAAACATAATACAAATGTACATCAGGAAGGTACCTCATAAGAAAATCATGAAAGTTCTTGTACATCCAAGTAAGTAGATCATCATGTGGCCCATACACACAAGCATCAAGTATTATATCAGATCCACCCCGACGACATAGGTGAGGATCCCATTTCCTATAATTATTCTCCAAAAGAATGTAATATGCATCAAAATAATAATAAACCATGTGTTATTTCATTTAATAAGCGAATGAAGGACCTCCACCAAAATATGAACCCAATAAGGAGCAAAGAAAACATGAAGACTTCAAGTGGCTCAAAGAAGTCTCATCAATACACCCATGATTATGTATATCATCATGAGATAACAGAGGATGTTGATTCCAATAATAATGTTCTTCAATCATATATATATTCACCCAAGTGTGGGATAAAGTTCCTCCAACATCAAATGGACTAGGCAAGGAGCAAGGAAAATCATAAGTCTCCAAGTGACTTAAGTGAACATCATAGGTGCACCCATGTAGATGTGTATCATAATAATGTAACAAAGGATGATATTGAAAATGTAAATAATACAGTGCTCTAATAATGTCATCATCAAAAGGAGAGATAGAAGTTTCATACTCCTCTTGTGGCACCATTAAAAAGAAACCTTTCACCCATACTTCATTAGGATGATTGTTGCAAAATATGGAAGTGTAGGATGTAGGAGAAAGAGCCAACTCACCCAAATGTTTAAAAAGCACAAAATGCTCATGATGTTAAGGGTCCATTTTGGTAGGAACATGCACCTCCCTCAAAAATGAAAAACTATCCGCATAGGTTGGTTCCAAGGTAGTGGAATCATGCACTTCTTCAAAAAGTGTGCACCCATCTTCAAGAGGCAACTCAAGTTTCTCTTCCACCACAACTAGCGATTGGCTCTCATCAAGCTCATATTCAAACAAATTAAGAACCTTCAATTTTCTATGTTTCCCATGATCCCTCATGTCATGAGAATCCTCCAAGCAATCTACCATATGACAATCTGAAACATAGGAGGAAGAACAAGTATCTTGCAACCTCTCAAGAAGTTGCTCATTTTGAATTTTTAGATTATGAATATCCTCAAAATTATTCAAGTATGCTTCATGTAACCATTCATTAATTTCAACCAAATTGTTTCTATCAAAAATCAAAGACATGAAATTACCTTCGATGTTGCACATTTCTCTTTGAATCTTCTCCATGTCTTCAAGGAAGGATGGTTCCTCCAATGAAGAAATTTTCCAACAAGAATTTGACACCAATACTTTAGTGTCATGGAGTATGCTAAGGGACTCATGTATATCCATTTCACTCATCTTCAAAGACCCTTCAATGAAGGATGTTTCATTGTAGCGAACCTCCTCTTCTTTCTTCTTGATTTGACCAACTTATTGAAGCTCAAGTGGCAATGGGGAAGTTGATCTTGTCTCTTCATTATCTGTCATAAGGTATTCATATTCATGCTATAATGTCCGCAAAAATTGAAAATAAAAATAAAAATTATAGGCTAGTGAAAACTACCCAAAGGGGATCATTATTTCTTGTGCGGAAACATAGGTGCTACTTATACTTTCGATCTCTTTGAAATATGCCCACTGTCTTGTTAATCTCTTATCCATTCAGTGACTATTAGTTCATTTACTTCTTATGTCTTAATTATGTTATTTAAACTATTGATATATCATAGTTATTACTATCGGTGAATGAATGAGTTGTATAGATCATTGTTTTTCTCCTGCACATGTGTAATTTGTTTATTTAATAAAAACTAATTTAACTTTGTTGATGGCAACAAAGTGATGGAGTGGCGGGACTCGTTCTCCCATGAAAATCTGAGAGGTAAGGTCATTCTTCATTATGCAGGATTACTTAGTCCATTCACACTAAGGCACCTTATTTATTAACTTATAGGTTACTTTTGTGACATCAGGATTATTGGTTACTTGAAGCAATTCAGTTCCTAGTTATACTTCGAGTTCCACCTTGCACTTTTATTATTGTTCCATTTTACGACTCAGGTATGCCCTATGTTTGTTAATTATCTTTATTCATTAATTTACTAGATTATATGAATTATCTTACTGTCCCTACCATTATTATTACCTATCTCTTGGTTGGTTACTTACTCTTCTCTTATTTCCATTTTGCAGGTCTGTCTTAGTTACGAGTTTGGAAACTTACGCTTCTTTTTCCTAGCGAGGGCATCATGGAATACTACGTTTTCCATGATTCCTAAGTACTACAAAACCTAGACTATGACCTAAGCACAAATGATAACTATATGAACTAGCATAAAGGGCATGTGATAACAATATAACTTTGATGCTAAGGGAAAACATTGCAAACACTATAAATGATAACAATATAATAAGACATAGTTTTGATATTGGACCACATGGATGGTCATGATGCCTTCTCTGTTTGCTTAATTATGAATATGTCTATTTAACTGGAATGTTATGACATTTATTTTGTACTTGTTGAGAGAGACCTTGAAGGTCTTTAATGATTTATTATCTTAGATTTAGTTTTCTTTGTCTGTACTTAGTTGATTTAGTTTAGAATATTTAAGTTCTGTTCTTTAGTACATAATTATAAAACTATTTGAATATATGTATCTCTCTATATATATTTATCCTGTACTTTTGAACGAATTTTGAATTTAAAACAACGCTCTGCTGACAAATGAAATATATCAACAGAGTAATGCATCATGTAGAATAAGCTAACTGGTAAAAAAACTTAGATATAGTATACATAAACTAAACATAAATATAATAATTTAAAACAACGCTCTGCTGACAAATGAAATATATCAACAGAGTAATGCATCATGTAGAATAAGCTAACTGGTAAAAAAACTTAGATATAGTATACATAAACTAAACATGGATATAATATAGAATTCAACTTGAAGTACAAACCCTCGTAATGTTCAGCATATAATAAAATTTCTCCACCCTATGATTAGTAAATTGCAAATATGAACCCTAGCAGATTGATAACCATAAAACTTAACCATTAGGGTTAGAAATTTCATTGCAGCCATTACTTAACATAAACAGTAATGAAACTTTGGGAAAGAAATAGAATAGGTCTTCAAGGGTTTCATACCTGAATTTGAATATTTGTCAATGGCTGCACCTGCACACTTAAATAACCAACATTAACAATTAAATGTAGATTTGAACTCTGTTTGATGNAATAGGTCTTCAAGGGTTTCATACCTGAATTTGAATATTTGTCAATGGCTGCACCTGCACACTTAAATAACCAACATTAACAATTAAATGTAGATTTGAACTTTGTTTGATGACCAAATCACTTGGGAACTACCACGTTTGTCCCAACCATGACCCAAAATCGTTCCTGGTTCTAATCTAGATCCCCCTAAGATGGACTCCAACATGCAAGTAGCTTAGAGATCCCAAGGTAGGTTTTCCTAACTGGTATTCAGTTCTAAATCAATCCTCTTTTCCTTGCAGGAAAAGTTCTCCAAGAAAAACACTTGAGAGCAAAACAGGCAGAATGATAATTCTCCTAGGTGAAAAATCAGGACCCTAAGCCTTTTCTTAGCTTAAGTCTTTATAGACAGACTTTTCAGTCAAAGGGGAAGTTAAATGAAGAAATCCTTTATTTCTTGATTTAACCCTTTTTAATTTACTGGGATAACTTTCAATTCTTAACCTAGGAACTTTTTACTAGTTCCTAATTAGTCTTTCATAGATAGTTCACTATTTATTAATCCTTTAATAATAAATAATAATTGGTGGAGCTTCTCTTCTTTCTCTATTCAATTATATAATTAATCATAATTAATTCTTTATACATACTATGTATAAAATACTTGTGAACACTTGTCTTCGGGCATCATGTGTCATGATCCCTATACTTAATGACACTTCTTAATGAAGGTCAAGTAGATAGATGGCTCATGTCTACTAGGCTAGGCAACTCTAAACATCCTTGTATGTTGGATTTCCCTCATATAATGTGGTATTTCTTCAGTACTTGATGAGAATACAGAAATTCAAAATTTCATTTAATCACTTAAAAATAAGTATGATGAGATCAATATTATTTTCAAGTCATTTTCACTCGAAGGTGATTTTAATATTTTTAGTAACCCCTAGCGCTTACCAGAGCCCATACTCAACAAATATTACAGGGAGTTACAAACATAGTGCAATTCCAGAGCTCTCGCTCAACAGTAAATGCTAGTATGTACTTGTATGATACACCTAGGGATACAATGGCCAAAGATCCGATGCTCCAGAGCTTATGCTCAACACCAACATGGAATGCTCCAGAGCTTATGCCCAACATTTCCAAATTATATTTTCATGTGTTCCAGAGCTTTATGCTCAACATAAATGTAATTACTCATGTGCTCTAGAGCCTCTCGCTAAACACAAAACATCTCATCGATCATGTGCTTCAGGGTCCACGCTCAACACAAAACATTTCATTAATCATGTGCTTCAGGGTCCATGCCCAACACAACCGACTTATATATCATCAACAATTGGCTTACACCCAATATACAAAACAATCATCATGTTCATATGTAGTGGGGTCTTCGACCCAATATAAAATAAAACATCAATATAATCATCATGATCAATAGGCTCATGCCTATAAATGGTAGGTCTAAAATTCAGGATATTACATCCCTCCCCACTTAGTACAACATCGTCCCTGGTTTTCTAGGGACTCTGAATGATATCATGAAACAAGGTAGGGTAATCCTTTCTCATGGTGGCCTCATTCTCACAGGTAGCCTCATCTACCTCAAAATTCTTCCACTGCACTTTTGATTGGACTACAGTGCACTTCTAAAGCTGCACTTCTCTCTTGTCCAATATATGGAGAGGCTCAGGGGAAAATTCCCCCACAGGTTCCACCTGTAATAATTACCAATCAATGACATGCTTAGTGTCATAAACATATTGATTTAATAAAGATGCATGAAAAACATTATGAACTCTTAATTGCGCGGGTAATGCTAGTTCATAAGCCACTAGTGCTTTCTTGGCCAGAATTTCAAAAGGTCCACAAAACCTAGGTGCTAACTTACCACACCTACCCAAGCTCAACGAGCTCCATTTTTCTTTCACTTTCAAGTAGACATACTCACCTACTTGATATTCTTTATCTTTTCTTTTCTTATCCGCATACTTTTCTGATGGTCTTGTGCCTCTTTAATGTTTCGTTGGACCTTGGTAACTAATTGTTCCAAGTACAATAACAGGTTAGGCCCTAACATGAGCCGATCCACCGGACTGTCCCNTACTTTTCTGATGGTCTTGTGCCTCTTTAATGTTTCGTTGGACCTTGGTAACTAATTGTTCCAAGTACAATAACAGGTTAGGCCCTAACATGAGCCGATCCACCGGACTATCCCAAATAATGTGGGTCCTACACTTCCATCGATAGAGTACCTCGAAAGGACTCATCTTGGTGGAATCCTGATACCCATTGTTATATGCAAACTATGCAAGGTGCAGATAATCCTCCCACTTGGTGGGGTTGTTCATGCCATACATTAGAAGCATGTCTTCAACAATTTGGTTTACACTTTTAGTCTACCCGTCTGTCTGTGGGTGATAAGCAGTGCTAAATTTCATCCACATCTCTAATCCAGAGAATAAAGATCTCCAAAATTTTCCTATAAACTTACCATCTCGGTCTGAGATAATTACTTTGGGTATCCCATGTGTTATCTCTAAGGTTGTTTCACCTGTTTATTTTTAAATTTTTGATTATCCTTGGTTTTTATTGTTTTAATTTTGCTTTGTTTTATATTTTATGATTGATTTCTCCACCTCCATAGGTCGGGGATCTTATTTTTCGATACTCCCCCTAAAGAATGTCATCATTTCTTTGCCTCTTTCTTCGTGGAGAAAGTGAGTCATCACTAGCAGTACTGTGATGATCTCCTTTAGTTGCTTCATGTGTACCTTCTTTTTTTGCTTCTCTTAGGCTACTGGCCCGCTCATGGTATGGTTCTCTTTTGGATCTATTAGTGGACTGGGTAGGTTTACCTTGTGGGCTCCCTCTCGTCATGTTATGCAATAATGCTTCATTTATAGCTCGGTACTTCTTTTTTTCATTTAGACTATCTTCTCTGAAACTTTTTAGTTCAGCTTGAAGACTGTGCAAAATTTTTAGCACATCAGAGTTTAGCTCTACCACCAAGTTCACTTCCAGAGTGGGGGTGGTCATTTCTTCCTGCTGGCTATTTTCTTCCTCAGTATTCATAAACTAAACAACGTTTGTAAAAATTTTCCTTTAACACAAAAATTTTTAACAGCAGCAAAAATTTCTGTTAGTAACAAAAATTACTTATCATACTTTATTTTCTCTGGATGAATTCCTGGTGCGCCCATAAGTCTCTCAATATGGAAACTGGGCTCTAATACCCCTTGTAATGTCCCCGAAAATTGAAAAAAAAAATTGTAGGCTAGTGAAAACTACCCAAAGGGGATCATTATTTCTTGTGTGGAAACACATGTGCTACTTATACTTTCGATCTCTTCGAAAACTGCTCACTATCTTGTTAATCTCTTATCCATTCAGTGAGTATTAGTTCGTTTACTTCTTATGTCTTAATTTTGTTATTTAAATTATTGATATATCGTAGTTATTACTATTGGTGAATGAATGAGTTGTATAGATCATTTTTATGCTCCTGAATAGGTGTACTTTGTTTATTTAATAAAAACTAACCTAACATTGTTGATGGGAACAAAGTGATGGAGTGGCGGGACTCGTTCTCCCATGATGATCTGAGAGGTAAGGTCAATATTCGTTATACAGGCTTACTTAGTTCATTCAGACTAAGGTGGCTTATTTATTGACTTATAGGTTACATTTGCACATCATGATTATTGGTTACTTGAATAAATTCAGTTCCTAGTTATACTTCCAGTTCCGCCTTGCACTTTTATTACTATTCTGTTTTATGACTCACATACGCCTTATGTTTGTTAATTATCTTTATTCATTAATTTACTAGATGCTATGAATTATCTTACTGTCCCTACCATTATTATTATCTATCTCTTGGCTAATTACTTAGTCTTCTCTTGTTTCCATTTTGCAGGTCTGTCTTGGTTACAAGTTTGGAAACTTATGCTTGTTTTTCCTAGCGAGGGCATCATGGCATACTACGTTTTCCATGATTCCTAAGTACTACAAAACCTAGACTATGCACTAAGTGCAAATGCTAACTATATGAACTAGCATAAAGGGCATGTGCTAAAAATATAACTTTGATGCTAAGGGAAAACATTGCAAACACTATATCATAGTGTTAAGGACTACGCATACCATAATGTGGGGAGACTATGGTTTGAATACCATGTTATTAGCACTAAGCCTGCGCTAATATATGAAGGTGGAGAAACTATAGGATAGAGGGTTTAACATATGACTTGGTTGGTATAACGTCGATTCCATAAGCTATGGTGGGGTTTTATGGAGGCATTAATGGCCACCAGCTGGTGCCATTAATGCCATCGGGGTTGGTGAAAACCCTTGGCAAAGGACTTGGCATTCACTGGTTGCGCATTATGGTTTTGGCATTGTAGTTTAGTGCAGCCTTTGTGCATTTAGATAAGGGAGATGACCCCATCGATTCACAGGTAAGCTAGACCAGCTCTGTGTAAAATGCATTGCTTTGTTGTTTTTCTCCATGGCATGGTCATGCTTCTCATGCCATCGTGGAATTTTTGTAGGTGGAAATGAAGGCGCTTCGGTGTTTGCACAAGTCTATGCTATTGAGTTGGGATTTCTTCTTCAAGGCCATGGTAAGCCTGCTAGCAATATTTACTTGCATCCTCTCATTTTGGGCATTGTTGAGTTGGGATTCTTTATAGGGTTGGAGTTTCATGTGGCAATCATTGACTCTGCCTTCGGGGTTTAAAATGTCACTTGCTCTGGTTTCAATGGACTCTCTTTGGGAGATTTGGCATTTTTGGGCCGTGGTTGCACCATTACTTGTAATGGTGCCATAGCTCACATATTTTCCATTTAACATTTTAATACTTGACTGTGGTAAAAGAGGACTTCATGCATCACTGTCTAAATACACTGCGCATTGGTTTTTAGATGAAGGCTTATATGTATTTTGGGTATGAATTGCCTGCGATTTTGTAATGGATTATACTGTGTAAAAAATTTGGGACTGTGTAGTAGATTAAATGATGCATATTAAATTGCTGACTTAGTGGGTTCGATTCGTGGCTTTTATCCTGTGGCATTTATTTGTGCATCAATAATGGTTTGGGTTTGGAAGTATGCATGACACTCTGATTTTATTGTTTGTAATTTAAGTTGGGAAAGCTTCTAGAGCTTGGGGCGTTATGCCATGGGATGCGCCATTGTAGCAATGGTGTTGTAGCCCATTGGCTTGCCACCACATGCTCTGCGTTAGCGTATAAATGGAGTCTGTGTTTTAAACAGAGTATTGAACTCTTAGTTTTGTATTGGCTCAGTGTGGGTGTGGGCCATGCCATGAATGGATTGTGCCTCTCCCAACGAGTGTGATAGCTTTTAGTTGGCATTTTCAATTGTAAATTGTTTATTTTTAAAAGGACAAGGCTGTAACAGCCAAGGTTATGAAAACCCACGATAGCGATTTGGTTTATTAGCGTGAATGTGTGATTAGTATGGAACTTGGCCAAGGCCATAGCTAGGGCCTTTACGACCTCACTGTTAGTGTATGCATTGTTTGTTTATAGAATCTTCGCGTAGCTTAAAAACGTAGCCTGCATATATTAGATGTATAGCATGGGTTGTATAATGATGGTTATGTGATTTGCTTACTACTTATGTATAAAATGGTTATGGTTGTATTAATGTTTTTCCTTGAGTCTGGACATCCATAGGATTCGATGTTGTGACCTATGTTGGCAAAATGGGTTTTAGTTGTTTAATTTGTTTAATGTGATGCGACGGTTGTGTGTAGATTTAGATGGGACCTTTAAAACACTTTAAGTCTTTTTATAAAAGATGATTGTAATAATAGGATTGTGGAATTTAACATTTGAGTTATGTAAATGGATGCAATTATTGGCTTAGCGATTTGGACTATGGAATTTATATAATAAGACAAAATTTTGATATTGGACCACATGGATGGTCACGATTCCTTCTCTGTTTTCTTAATTATGATTATGTCTATTTAACTGGAATATTATGACATTTATTTTGTACTTGTTGAGACAGACCTTGAAGGTCTTTAATGAGTTATTATCTTAGATTTAGTTTTCTTTGTCTGAACTTAGTTGATTTAGTTTAGAATATTTAAGTTTTGTTCTTTAGTTTATGAATAAATTAAATAGTACATAATTATAAAACTGTTTGAATATATGTATTTCTATATATATTTAACCTGTAATTTTGAACAAATTTTGAATTTAAAACAACCCTCTACCGACAAATGAAATATGTCAGCAGAGTAATGCAACCTGTGGAATAAGCTAACTAGTAACAAAACTTAGATATAGTGTACATAAACTAAACATGGAGATAATACATAATTCAATTGTAAGTACAAACCATGGTATTGTACATCATATAATAAAATTTATCTAGCCTATGATTAGTAAATTGCAAATACGAACCCTAGCAGATTGATAACCATAAAAATTAGCCATTAGGGTTATAAATTTCATTGCACCCATTACTTAGCATAAACAGTAATGAAACTTTGGGAAAGAAATAGAATAGGCCTTCAAGGGTTTCATACCTAAATTTGAATCTTTGTCAATGGCTGCACCTGCACACTTAAATAACCAACATTAACAATTCAATGCAGATTTGACCTCTGTTTGATGACCAAATCACTTGGGAACTACCACGTTCCTCCCAACCATGACCCGAAACCGCTCCTGGTTCTAATGCACATCCCCCCGAGCTGGACTCCAACATGCAAGTGTAGCTAGGGTTTTCACCCTAGCTTGTGCTGATGAGCACCTACTAAGGAATCTGGAATCCTTAGTAGCAGTTCGATTAAACTAAAAATAAACTGGAAAGTAAAACTAAGCTAAGACAGTAAAAGTAAATGACGGGAAGTAATAATGACAAGAAGATGTAAAAAATGTTTGTATTTGTATTACCTCCAATGTGGAGGTTGGTGGAGTCCGTTGCGCTGGTCCGATGTCGGTGGCTCCGACCTCCGAGCTGGTCCTTCTCCTTCTCCGATGGTGGAAAAATAGGCCAAAAGGGGTCTCAATGATGGGAGTAGCTTGATGGTAAGCTAGGGTTTCATGAGATGTTTTGGCAGAGTAAGGATGCTATTGACTGTGGATATGAAATGAGGGGGCTTCACCACTTATTTATAGTTTTTTAGTGGTGAAGTGCTTGCCCATGGTTTTTGGAAACCATGTGGTTTAGGGCAGCTTGTTTAGGGTTTTTAGCCCTTTTAGGGTTTTTCTCCTTTTTCCTCATTATTTTTATTCCTTTCCTTCCCTTTTGGGGATTTTTGCTATTTTTGGAGGAATTTTGGTTATTTTTGGAGGAAAAAGGGGTTTTTGGGCCTTTTGGAGGCATTTTAGGCCTTTTAGAGCCTTTTTAGATGGTTTTATGGCCTTTTGGAGGCTTTTAGTGGGATTTTCAGGGAAATATGGTAGGTAAATGGACGAATGAGCCATGAAATGGGGTAGATGAGGTAGTTAACCGTTTTTGGGTGTTAACAGATTGCCCCCTGATGTGCGAGGGCAGGAGCTCATCGTATGGCCGATGGACATCATGAGTCATTTTATGGTTTGTGTGTGGGGACGGATAAGAGAAGGAACCAGCTGAAGTCCGGGACACCGATCTCGAACCACCTGCAAGGACTGAAAAATACATAACCTCAATAATGGATGAGGGATCATCTGATAATATGGACGAGGCGGGCATTCCCATGCTCGTATCAGAATATAACATAGAAATATAAATGGTCCTCAAATACTGGATGAGGAAAGATCTCAATAGATAGTCGAGGCGGGCATACCCATGCTCGTATCAAGATACATGAAAAATAACTGTGAGCCCCGAAAAGAGGGACCTGTCGGATACATAGGAACTGCTGTATATATCATAAGTGTCCAGAGGGGACACAAATCTGGAACATACTGCTGAGCTGACTATGTCTGAGCGGAACCACTGAAAAACTGGAATGACAGCAGTGCTACTGAAAGGGGTACCAAAAGTACTGGTGAGCTGCTGGATCAAAGTGACACTGAACTGGAACTGAACTGGAACTGGTCATGCGCACAATGGTACGCTGAACTGGAACTGAACTGGGTACTCAAGGAAGCATAAAATAGGATGGCTTCCGAATACAAACGCCAACGCAGCCCGGACATCCACGG
>LPNX010594250.1:86262-101169 GCA_001517045.1 Pseudotsuga menziesii | reverse complement strand
TTTTCAGTGGGATGAAAAGATTCATGGATATGTGGAACCTTTTTGGATAATAGTAGAAGACAATGATGGTGAATATATACTCCATCATAAATATTTTATGTTAAAAATGCAGTTTGTTGAAGATGACCATCATTTGAGCTTCACTGTCCCCATCCATGAACCTCTTCCTCCCCAGTACTTTATTCGTGTTGTATCTAATAAGTGGTTAGGGTCACAGACAATATTGCCAGTTTCATTTAGACATCTTATTTTGCCAGAGAAATACCCACCTCCAACTGAGTTGCTAGACTTGCAGCCACTTCCTATGTCTGCGTTAAGAAATCCCTCATATGAAGCACTTTATCAACAGTTTAGACACTTCAATCCTATTCAAACTCAGGTATTTACTGTGCTTTATAACTCAGATGATAATGTTTTAGTTGCAGCACCTACTGGTAGCGGTAATACTATCTGTGCTGAGTTTGCTTTACTACGATTGCATCAAAAAGGCACAGACAGTGTATTTCGATGTGTCTATATTGCTCCTATAGAAGCTCTTGCCAAAGAGCGATATCGGGATTGGGAGCATAAATTTGGCAAAGGATTGGAACTGAAAGTAGTTGAGCTGACAGGTGAATCTGCAACTGATTTGAATCTCCTTGAAAAGGGCCAGATAATAACAAGCACACCAGAGAAATGGGATGCTTTGTCTCGAAGATGGAAACAGTGCAAACTGGTTCAGCAAGTCAGCCTTTTCATTGTGGATGAACTTCATTTAATTGGAGGAGAGGGTGGTCCAATCATGGAGGTAATTGTATCTAGAATGAGGTATATTTCAAGCCAAAATGAAAATCGTATCCGTATTATTGCGCTTTCCACTTCACTTGCAAATGCTAAAGATCTTGGAGAGTGGATTGGTGCTACTGCACATGGGCTTTTCAATTTTCCACCTGGTGTGCGTCCTGTACCAATTGAGATCCACATTCAAGGGATTGATATAGCCAACTTCGAGGCTCGAATGCAGGCAATGACCAAGCCAACTTACACATCAATAGTTCAACATGAAAAGTACCCAATTTTGAAATATTTTTTTTTTTTTTAAATTCCCTGCCGTCGCTTAAGCGACAGTTCTTGATGTTGCTTATCCGACAGTTACTCTCTATAATCATTACTTAAGCGACGGCTCCTCAATATTTTTTGCAATATTTTTTAAAAAAAATGGACTAACCGTCGCTTATCCGACGGACCTTCTGTCGCTTAACCGACGGCATGAAGGTTATTTTCTCAAAAACATTTCACTACCGTCGAAGATATTCTATCGCTTAACCGACGCTTTAAATTTAACCGACGGATACTGCAGTGTCGCTTAACCGATGGTTACTCAGGTGTCGGATAACCCACGACAAGTTTCCGACGCTTAAAAAAAAATCAAAGTGTTGTACATGCGACAGGAAAGTGTCGAAAATCCGACATGACGGCCGTTGGATTTTTGGTCGAAATGTAGTAGTGAATAATGCTAAAGTAAGACCAAAAAACTTAAGCGAGTAGCATATAGTTTCCCTTCATTAAGGATGACTATTATTATGAAAACATTACATATACACTAAGTGGTATTTAAAATAGTATCCCAAATATCACAAGTACTTCCCTTTTGATCTTATTCGAATTTATGTTTATCTCATTCAATGAAGGTATATATAATGGATTTTTTTTCAGAAGAAAACCAAAGGACATTACCCTGAATTGGTGATAAGATAGTGGTAGTGCCATTCATGAAGACTTATCAAAATTTATTAGGTTTCCTTATTATAATACCTCATTTCCTTTAGTTAACACTCAAGGAACTATACTGATTTGGTAACTAGGTAATAATATCATCAATCCGTAATAATTTATGATCATGGTCAGGTCTGATTGTGATGAGACCTCTTGTCATTTAAGTTTGATTTTGGATATATCTTTTAGCAGAATGATTTTTAAACAACAATAAATCAATTGTAAATCACCACTTTTGCTTGGTAACCAAATAATAGTGGCATCACTCACTAGTACACATAGATCAAGAAGAGGGTGACTTTTAATAAGATCCCATATCTTACAGTTGTAGGTTGGAATCCATATCCCTAGCTTGGTGACCATAAATGGCAATGTCATTCCACCAATACGTATGATCATGACAATTTGTCTCATGATGATACCCCCTATCATACAATTTAACCTAGAGAAATATTTATTGAGTGAATTGGAAGCGATTCCAAAACTTTTTAGGAGTCAAAAAGTACATGAGGGATTTAAAAGTGTACCACAAGAAAACACATTGCAGATGTCATATTAAGGATATCCTCTTCAAAGTGAAATTCAATTTTATAAAAACTTTATGTTTGAATCTAGTTTTGATTAGATAGACAAATAACTTTCTGGTAAATTTGAGCATTAACCCCTGGAAAAAAACTGTTTCAGAAACTCATTGGAGAAATGGCTCGTAAAAAAAGTCATGAAGCTAATAGTATACCATAACTTTAAAAAATCATTCTAACATTTATGAAGGAACATCAATATTCTAAGTATCAGTTAAGACACCTTATTGAAATAAAAATGAAAAACAAAACAAAACTACCCTAATCTATGTACAGGCCTAGTGAAAGCACACTAGGAAAATTATTTTTTTAGGATATGAGCATTCACCAGATAAGTCTCCAGGGAACCTTCTAGTATTTACAATCGAAATGTGCTAGGGAATAATTGTTTAGCAATAGTAAATGGACCTAACTAGAAGCATCAGAACTTAGTATGATCATCTTTTTCTTTGTGTGGTTTATCCCATTTCAAAACAAGGTATCCTACATGAAAGTCTCTATGAGAAGAAGGTTTTTGGTTAAACCAACATTTAAGTGATTGTTGATTTTGACAAAATGTGTTCTTGAATTTCTATCTTTCCTCCCCCAATTGAAGCATATTATTAATCCTATGTTCTAATGCGGATCAATCATCCTCTTGTGCAGATTGAGTTATTTGAAGGGAGGTTAAGGATAGATTAGGAGATAGAACAAATTCTTTACCATAAACGAGACAATAAGGCGAGTTACCAATATCATTTTTAGGATTTTCCCTATCTACCCTTAATGCATTAATAAATTGTGTGTGGCACATTTTGCAATTACTTACTATGGTTGTTTTCAAGATTTTAATCAAATTATTGTTAGTAGATTCAGCAAGGTCACTCCCATGAGGGTAGTAATTAGCTGAATACTTGATTTTAATTCCTTTTCCCAATGCTTATTGATTAAGATCAATAGAATAAAAGTATGACACATTATCAAAAAATATGCTTATTGAGTAATATCAATAGAGTAAAAGTATAAGATTCCTTGAACAAGGTCAGCGAATAGTAACCATCCCTCATAATTTTGTGTGCTATGATTTCTCCTCCAAAATGACCTCCAGCAATCCCTACATACAAATCATTTAGTAGTTTTTGGGAATCATATTTCTCAAGACAACGTAATAGAACTCCATCAAATGTTTTCCTATAAGAACATCATTTATTAACTAGTGGTAAATATATTTAAGCTCAAGATATTTTCTCTTACTAGGACCAAGGTTCAAATGAGAATAACCAAGAATCAATAAAATTTTAATGTCAACATACCAGGAATATGCAATTGCAAGGGTAAAAGAGATTTGGCCATATTCATATTGCTCTTCCTTGTCCCATTTTGCTTTATCATTTGTTGAATTTATCGACTGATATTCCAACTTACGTAATCCTTGTCCATGGACAATTTTAGTTGGTTCAATTTCCATGTCATATTATTGTAACACGGTCATCCATTGAAAGTGTATCTCCACTAAATCCATCTGAATTAATATGTTGTGGATTTCTTAATAAGGAACTATAACTTTAGTTCAATACTTCAAGAGAAAGGGTCTAAAATGTTTGACCACTTTGTATACTTCATAATATTTCTTATCAACTTCTGGATAACTAAGCTTGGATTATTTTGAAGTAGAGAACATAAATATATTGGCATTTAATCACCTTCTGAATTACATTGTGTTAAGACTGCAACATATGAAATGTTATAAGTAAATGTGTATGAAATAAAATCCTATGAAACATTAAGCGACATTAGCGAAAGGGCTTCTGCAATATCTTCCATAATTTCACAAAAATATTGTTTCCAATCTTTATTCCATTTGAATACCATATCTCTTTTAATCATATCATGTAAGGGATTCACAATTTGGGCAAAACTAGGGACAAAATTCCTTACAAAATTAATTTTCCCTAGAAACGATTGGATAGACTTCTTTGAACTAGGAAACTTTATGTGACATATTACTTGAGTTCATTCAGGGTTGATCATTATACCATGTTTAGATACTATGAACCCGAGTAACTTACCTTCAATAACAACAAAAATTCATTTTTTTGGTTGAGTCAGATACCATACCTTATAATACATCATTCCAATACTTGTATTAACTGTGAAAGATGGTATTCTCTCCTTTTTGAATAAATGGTAATATTGTCAAAATATACTAAAACAAAGTTTCATACCAAATCTCTTTATGCAATGTACATTTCCCTTTGAAAGATAGCACACGCGTTTATCAATCCAAAAGGAATCTTTTGGTATGAAAAGGTACCCCATGGGGTTTTTCATGTTGTTTCTAGTTAATCAGAATGAGAGACTAAAACCTGGTTGTAACCATAGAAACCATCTAATAATGAAAATATTTCAGATCCTGATACCTTCTGTAGAATTTGTTCCATTGGGGGTATTGTATAATTGTCCTTTTCTAAGTCTCTGTTAATATTATGAAATTAAACATAGATAAATATGTATCCATTGTTCTTATCTAATGGGACTAAATTTTCTACCCACTGAGTGTGTCAGACCGAAAAAAAATACTCCTGACTCATAACAATTTATCCAATTCTTTTTTAATAGCCAGCTCTAAGATGGGATGCATTTTCTTGATTTTTTGTTGACAAGGGTTAATATTAGGTTTGATACCTATGATGTGTTGCATGATGTTAGTATAAAACATTTCCAAATAACCATACATCCATGCAAAATAATATTTATATACCTTAGATAGTTTGCTAAAATAAGCTCTTCTTGCAGGTGTTCATTTTGTACCTAAGTTGATATTCTGAGGATTCTATTCAATTCCCAAATTTACAGTTTGATAATTCATACAAGAGATGCTATTTTTACAATTGGTTACCTTTTTTAATTTATCTTGTAAATCATAAAAAATTTCAAGTCTGAAAACCAATCTGGGAATTAAAGTAGGTGGTTGTGGATTCGCAGGGTTTTGTATTTCTCATAGATATTAATCATGCGTATCTTCATCGATACCAGTGTATTGAAAGGTGTCTTGAGTTGTGAGGAAATTTAAAATTTATTGGTCATGATAAAAAAAAATTCCAGTTTTATATATTATTGGGGATTGAAGGCTTGCACATTAATTTAATAAAAAATGTGTCAAGTGCAAAACCTTCTGCGGACAACAATTTGGAAGTGACATTAGCAACAAGTTTTCATCAAATTTTTGTGATGAGGGAACATATTTTATGTTAAATGCTTCAAAGTGATTAATTATGTCTCATGCCTCTCTTTGATAATTTTTTAAATGTTTTGAAACACAATGAATCATGTTCCGTATTTGTCAAGTGATTATCTTCGAGTCACCAAAAACTTTGATAATCTTATCTTTTAGATCAATTGCTTTCTTAAGACCTTGAATCAATGTGTTGTACCTAATCACATTATTTGTACATTTGAATTATAAATGACAGGATATCATGGTCTTATTTCCTACTGGACCAATTAAAACACAATAAACTCTAGCTCCATGTTTGGATCTAGAGACATCAAAAAGGATAGTCCAACATGTTTTATCTAATTTTAAAATTAGTATTTACATTATACACATTATGCAATATAGACTAAGAAGACTCAATCTGGGAAATTTTCATTACCTCCGAGTGATTTTTAGGATGAGCTAAAGGGGAAATGTCAACAGATAGATCTTAGAAAAAATGTGTCCATAGTGTAATTACCTAAATTGGAAATTTAGAGGTACAGAAGGTTCACCAAGATGGTAAATATTAGTAACGGTTTATTTGATATATGGTTCTCATTCAACTCTAATTTTATTAGGCTTACCATTGTATGGAAGTCATATATGTAACCAGTCAGTTGCAAAATAACCCTTAAGTTTCTAATACCAATCATGACTTAACCACGTCGCTTAAGCCTCGGGAACATTAGAAACAATAATATTAATGGTTTGATGGATCCTAGGATCTAAGGAGAGTCTAATCAAGTTGTTTTTAGTTCTCCTACAACTTTTACTCTGGATCTATCTAAATGCAATACATGTGTTGGTCAAGGTTGCATTTTTGCATTAACATTTTGACAAATAGACAATAGCATTACATTTGAATATGCACCAGAGTCTACCTTGTTGTTGTGGGCATTCCTATTGAAAATATAAAATGATAATAGGAAACGCAGTGGCTTTACCTTTTTCCCAGTGGAAGATGGGCAAGGAGACTATTAAGTTTTTTTTATGAAAAGGACTTTCTACTATATTATGTTCAACATTTTTATGTTTCGCAAGAGCCAGGCTATCTTTAACTTTATTTCTTATTTGAGGAGTTTTTAAAAATTCAAATATAGATATATTAGCTTTGCATCTTTTAAAGACTTCCACCAGATCATAATCAAGTTCAAAAGTATTTGTGTATTTATAAGTGGCATTGGTAGTTTTAGATGGGTTTTTAATAGGATTAGAAGTTGAAGTACTATATCGTGTTTGATGTGCTTTATTGTGGGTGTTATAGGGGTGTTGTACTACAAAGACACTTTCTTCATTTTCTTCTTCATTATTCCTAGGAAGTTCTAAAAAGTGATTAAGAGAATACGTATTCAAATCTTCTAGCACATTTTCATCTTCTTCAATATTTTTAGTGAAATTATTATTGTGTTCTCAGTTGGGGGTTTTGGTCCTGCAATCAAAGCTCTAAGTACAAAAACTATGTCATAAGTGTCCATCCCTTCAAAAGGAGGTTTTTGATGATTAAGAGGTTGTTGATAAGGTCATTTATACTGGGGATATCTAAAATATCCTCCTCTATTGGATGGACCCTTGTTTGTGTTTTTTGTGAGGTCCAGTACAAGTTAAATGGACATTTTCTATAAAATATTTTGGAGGTTTCTGAGATAGAAAGTACTTTGTTCTTTCTTCAGAAGGTTTATTTTTGGTTACAGGTTCTGTTTTTTTTTACAGAGTAGTAGTTTGATCAGTATTAATGTCATGGTATAAAATGGCATGGTATCTTGATCGATCCATGGCATGTTTAAATTATGATCCATCCAGTGATTATTTTCTTCTTTCTCAGAATCTTCTGATGAGCTATCATCATAGTGTTGGGTGGTTGGTTTGGTCCTCCTAATTCTAGATTAAGCGAAGATGGAATTTTTCCAAACAAAGAAAAAAAAATATTTGTAGTAAAAGTAGAATTTAATTTTCCCATTAAAATTTAATGCAAATATCAAAATAGGAAATCTAATTCAAAAGGATCTTGGGGTTCAGGGTTTATCGTAAAGCATGTGACACATCATTCATAACCTTCAACCAAATACCTTAATTAGTAGCCGATTCATTTTTGTATTGCTTGGGTTTTGTTGACTCTTTCTTGGGATCTCTCTAAAAGATGTTAAGCATTATCTACTGAGAAACGTAGCAATGAATCTTCAGGTAGGGTTGTGTGAATATTTTAAACCCCTATAGTATTTTTGGATAGGAAGAGTGGTATTGAAATGGATGCAGGCTGCAAAGTTATAGTAGTGATGGATGTGGTTGGTTGGTTAGAACAACTCCAAGTAGCAATCGGGGAACGAGGATGAGTTTTCATTTTATGCGTTGAATACATTAATTTATGGCCCTCCTTCTAGCACCATTTGTTTATGTTTAAATTCGGTTTAAACATCAATGCAAGGAAAGTGATCCTATCTCAAAACTTTAGAAAAACCCCACAAGAATCCTCCTATTTCCAATTCATTTGATATGACCACTTTTAACAGGTTCAAGCATTCGTTATATTTATATATTCACTCCTCATAAAGGAGACTTATGATTTTTTTGTAAGTTTGTTGAAAGTGATTTAAAAGGGAAAAGATGAACGTAGTGGATTTGGTTAATGGGTCCTAGAAGGAAAACCTACTAGGAGATTGGTTAAAAAGAGTAGTTAGTTTTTTAGATTAAACAAATAGTTGAATTAGGATTAGTATCTCATCATGCAAAAAATTTTAGAAAGGAAAATACCATGACTGAAACATATGAACAAATTCATGTGACTTGGCGGTATTAGTTCAACACCATAGAAAAATAAAAAATGATTAATTATCCTATGGAACCATTACCACATGAAATCAATAAATATAAAATTTAGTAAAGGACACTAAGCAATAAATAAAAATTTATTTATGGATTGTTGAATAATCACATGAAAAATAATTCTTCCATCTGGCATTACCTAGTTTACAAAAAATTACATACTTGGTTCTTTAGAAAGATAGAGGCTTCAAACAATTTTTGGTGCAAGAAATTCCACCTACGATTATTCAGTGTATCCCCCACTTCTTTACTAAAAAGTATTAAATAAATAGAATTACATATCCACAAATTCCAGATAAATTTTAGGAACATCTGAGACAAAACTACAACCTATGCTACCGATAATTAGTAATAAAATATTTCCATCTAGAATAAACATCCCACGTCTCATTCATATATCAGTATTTGGTGCACTCTAACTATAATTGATCGTGACATAAGAAATATCTAATCTTGTTGAACAAAATCTTTTACCAGCTACCCTAAAACCCTTGTAAGGTAGTTTTGATTTCAATTAGAGTTTATATAAACAATCTACATGAATAGATATCTAGTTGAGTGATATTTTCAGTTATATGACCTAATTGATCTTATTGTTCTTCCACTTTAGCTATCTTTAAGTTAGCATGATCTGAGTTTTCTAATTCATAAAAGGTAAGCATACCTAAATATTCCATGTTGTCGTATGTAAGTATACATTATCTAGGACATATTTTCTAACCCTTCTTGATTATATGATTGACACTATCACAAGCAATTTCCCAATCCTTTATTGATAATCAGACTCTCGTAATATTCATGGAATCTAGGTGAGATAGATCCTAGGAAACATTCTTCATGTGTTCCTACCATTCACAGTGACTATTCACAAGACGATTCAAACTTCTTCCATTTTTCTATACGATCCACAAGGATATTTGATTGATGTTCAAAAGTGTTAAAATTGTCTTGTACTTCATTCAGTTCCTGAAGGAATGAAACCTGAGTTTTTCTTAAATTTTCATTACCAGAAATGGATTTATCTTTAAAATCTTGTGCAGTAAATTTGAAGAACGAAGAAGAATCGTTGTACTCTTTATTTTGTTCCATTTGTGTTTTGATATCAGTAAATTCAGTATCCTGTTGGGTCACCTTAGCTTCTCCAATACGTTTTTGTCATGATAATTGTTGAATCTAGTCTTGTAACCTCTATGATTCTAAATTATGTTAACCCTTAAGTTGTTCCATATACTTGATTATATTTTCATGTAAATTTTATTTTAATTAGTCACCCTTACACTCTTTAATTTTTATTCTTCCAATGGTTTACTCAATGCAGATAAACAGTCATAATAAACTCCTATAAAGGCCCCCATAGTTGTAGCCACTTCTATATCCCCACTCTAGGGATCATCAGAGGATGGTTTCGGAGTGATATGACTAGAAACGCATTTTGAGAGAACTTAGCGTTCTATTCTTCTCTTGGATCCCATTCACATTATTTCCTTTTATTTCTTACTAAAACAATAATCCCCTTAAACTATTATATATCCTTCACCAAACTTTGTTGATTCTTTTGTTATTGAATTAAGAAGGCTTGTAGTGTTGATAATGGGCAATGATTGGTTAAGGGCAGGAGGGACTAACTAATTACACTCTAGCAAGGTAATTTGGACATTAGTTATTGTTGTTAAGTCATGAATAGGAGGTTGAGTATTTTGGTTAAGCAGAGGATCTTGTGTTTGTAAAGGAGAAAAAATAGACCTATTATGTTCAAGCGATTGTAAATCGTGTTGGCTAGTTTCAGGTTTCTAAGAGGTATTACCATCCTACTTCCAATCATCATTTTCAGGTGTGAGGGTTATAGGGATTGCAATTAGGATTGATAGTATGTTCATCTAATTTGGAAAGAGTGGGGTGTGATTGTGAAATGTGAGGTGACGTGGGAACAAATTGAATCATAAGACATTTCTCAATGGGAGCATTTAATGCTTCATTAATTGGAGGTGACTGAGTAATGACATTTTCAGTTATAACTTGAGCATCTTGAGGATTAGAATATTGTTGGGGGTCTAAATTAATTGTGGTTAGACTGATAACCTTTGCAGGATAATGGATATAGAATTTCTAGGTTACAATTTCAAATTAAATTTTTGTATGAGGAAATCATATATTTACATAGTAAAAAAAGGTAAGTCAATCATGCATAATAAAGAAAGAATTGCAGCTATACATACAACATTAATAGGTTTACAAGAAAACCATAACCTAGCTGTAAATTCATTACAAAATATTGATTATTATTTTCCTCCCCCTAGAATTGAACATGAGGATTCCCTTACTTCTGACTCTCAACGTTTTGAATATACATGTGAAACCCTTGAATTAGATCATAATTCATTTAATCATTTTGATCAACCTGGTAGAAAATTTGAAACTAATTTACAAACTAATGTCCCTACTCTAAATAATATTGAACTCGAAATGGAATCAAATTCGTGCCGCGATTCATCTTTTTATAGAAATGAAACCTGTTTAAAATATGATCCCCTAAATCATAAAATTAATCTTGATTCAAATTATAAATCTAAAGTGCATATTGAAAATTCAACATTTGAGAGAGAGATAGCTCTACATTCAATTAATAAATCTAATTCTAACATCTTGATATTAAATCAAATTATAATCTATATATTTGAGTTCTCAATTTCAATCCAAACTGGTAATTTTGTTTTATATGATTGTGTGAGTAATGATAATTTATTGAATGACTCTATATAATCACCTCTTATTGAGATATTCAGTGACAATTTGAATATCACACAAAAGTTTCTCATAGTCCAAAAATTCAAGTTTGTGTCGAATTAAAATTTCATGACTTAAAAGAACACAAAACAAATAACGTTAACCTCCTCACTATAAAACAATGCTTAGAAGATGGTGAGGGAAATCAATGGAAAATAATTTCTCTTCATATTTAGAATATTTCTATAACTACCCAATCTGCTTACAAGAATTTTACGCATAATAATTTTTTCCTAACGTTCCTTCCCTTCCAATTTCCAAGATGTAACGAATACTCTTGATGATGAATTAACCAAAATTGTGTCTCAATTTGATGATATTTATGAAAGATTATTTGTTTTGAAGAAAATATTTGTAAGGAAAATATTGCACATCATACATTAATGGCATCAGAACAAATTTCAAATTCCCCTTTTGTAAATCAAACTTCAAATGAAGAATTAATAGAAGATCAAATTTCTTCACATGAATGTTATGGTTTTGTACCTTATCAATCTATCATGTCAAAATAAGGGATGGTAGCAATGAATTATTATATGCGTGATTTTCCCTTAATAGAAGGGCCATTACAATATGTTTATAATCATTGTACATATCATGATCCAATATAAGCTTGGTTAGAAGACTCATTTCATACAAGATTCCCTGTAAATAATATTTTTCTTATCTTGCACTTGTTAGAGATAGTTCTAGATACTTTTGATTTTTATTTCTATATTTTTCCATTATTCATTTTTTACTCATGATTTACATATGTTTGTTGGTTTGATTTTACATGTCTAGCTACATTGGCCATATGATTTCACTTTATTTGTCTTTCATTTGTTTCCCCTTGTACATATGTACATATCTAGCTTACATTTAGTTTCGTTAATTTGTTTTATTTTATCACAAGTAGGTTTCTTTCTTTTCAGTAATGTCCAATTATTAAGCGACATATCAATTTTAGGATGAGGACAAGCTAGTGTTTGGGAAATACACATTATTTTATTCCTCTTTCAATTATTTATTGTCTTGCTTATGGTCGTATATATTAATCATCTCATTTTAAGCCTTATTTCCATTTAATAACTATTAAGACTTAATTACGAATTGCTTATGTATGATGATTTAAAGTTTTAAAGCAAGAACATTTCAAGAGAGTAATTTATAAATAATGATGTTTATAATGTTTTCTTACATAAAAACTTTATGAACATAGATCACTCATATTTTAATTGTCATCATAAACTGCACCGTTTAGAATTTGTTTTATTTCATTTTTTGACTTTCTACTTATAAATAATATTGAATAAAGGGATCTCGTTTATTCAAACTTATCCATTTGAACTTTATCACAACCTCAAGAAAAGGAGAAATTTTATAATCGAAATTTTTTTTGCAATAATAAGTCTCAAAATTTGACATTATGACGAACTTATTAAATTTTGTATATTTTATCATACGTTTTTCCTATATGCATATTATATCCCTATTTCTTTTTTTTCTATCTTCCATTTGACCCTTTGATGAAATTACTGATAGTTTAATCATTTTATTACCATGTTGTGCTCAATTTAAATATTGGGAGATTTGTCGTTCTTCTTTATGCATACCATTATTTCATGATTTTTACATTATTTTATATAGTTCATTTCATAGATTATGACTGCATCTTTATTTTCAAATTTCAAGTTCATTTGACTTGTTCAACAGTTAGCTGAAGTATCAATAGATATTAATATTTTTGCTTCTCGTTTGAAATTGTCCATCTTCCTGAGTATCTGACACTTCTTTTGAAATGTGATACACATTTCTCTTGGCTAATATTTTGATTTAATTAGATCCTCTCTTAATTTTATTTTTATATATGTTTTGGGTGTTTTAGTTAAGCGAGTCATTTTTGCTTTCCATTGCGATTTCAAGTGTGCTTGATTTTCAATTTTTTCTTAATTTGCTTGAAATTTGTTGTTGTATATAAATAATATTGTGGTGGCACACTATTTGGTATTGATATGTCTCTCTACTAATAAACCTGATATTTTTAAGAGGAATCATTGTAAGGAGTTTCTTTCCTTATCAAATTGTCTTACTATGACTAAATCATTCCTAGCCTTGAAATATTTCTTATGAACTTAGCCAATCAATCAGTTGAACTCGCGGTTATTATTCTTGTATTTTATTTTGAGAATGATATCATTAGATAGGAAAGTTAACATGTCGAGAACATTTTCTCTCAAAATATTCATGAATCAATGGCATTATCCATCCTTACTTATTCCATGTTAATAAAGGAGTATTATCTGGGTTTTTCTTCCCATCCACTAAACAAATTTTATAAATCTAATTAAAAATTTTGGTTGAAGAATAGGAGGTCTCTGAATATATCCAGCCTAATCATGATCATCATCCTTGTTGGGAATAACATCATTTCTTATCACTAGAGTGATGGCTCTAGGTAATAAGATCAACGTACAAGAGGTGTCATCATGAGCCGACCTGTTTATCTCTTGCAGTTCTCCTGATTGATGCTATCAACATTTGGTTACGAAGCCAGGATAGTAGTCTTGAATCAAATATCTAATTAAAATTAAGAAAAAAAGAGATTTTTTTTTAATCTATATCTAATGGATGGGGAATTAAATCTAAATATCTTATTAAGATATGGAGGTCATATCTTTATATTGACGTTTATTTGATTATCTTTAGCAATTAAGAAAGCATTATTGATGAGGTTTCTTTGTTGTACATACATTTAAAAATTCATTCATCTTTATGAATTCTTTGAATAATGGTTGAGAGAATTCATTGATTGCAACAGTATTAAGTTCAAACTTTACTATATATGCTAATGATGTGAGAATGTCATGAGGCATGAAATGTGATATTTCAAGAAACCTTTATCATGTTTTCCTATATCTATAATATTCAGGTAAACATACAGAGATAACTAGTTCTCCTACCATGTCACCATTTTTTGTCCCTCAACAACTCCCCTTGAATTTTTGCAAAAATAAAAGGGAACCCCATGTAAATTTTGTAAATATTTAGTTTTTGATATTTGTTAACTTGTTAGATAATTACATGCATTCCTTTCTTTTATCTTTGCACTGCTTTTTCTTGGACTTGGTTTTCATTTGATGATCTCTTTTGGATCTATTATTGTCCACACTACCTTTTCTTGAATTCCTTTTTCATAGAAGAGGATTTGGCTATTGTTTTATTTCTCAACTTTTGGCTTAAGTTATTCATAATTGAGGTCTCTATTGATTTCTTATGCAATAATGATTTTGTGACTTCATTGTACCCAAGAAGTTTGTAAAAATTCATTATCATTTCATTATGTCATTTAACTGGTTGTTTTGTCGACAATTGATCATTTTTTCATTTGATTCATTTGTCTTTCTAGTTACGAATCAACACTTGTATGCCCTTAGTTGAACTTATCTAAGTTAAATCCATCTTTCCGTTTTAAAACAAAATGGATCATCTCACAAAATTTGGCCTTTACTTATTTATGAGTAATTTTGCACATCAAAATAATTTACTTAGACATTTATTTTTAGTAATCTATGTTAGCGTCTTGGAAGAGTATATATTTAGGTTTGGTGACTAGGAGATGCTTTACAATTTCGCTCAAATATTATATTTCTCTTAGACTTTTGTAAATTTGCATCTTTTTTATTTATATTTCTTTTAGACTTTTGTAAATTTACGTCTTTCTTATTTATAGTTGAATTTAAATTTTTC
>LPNX010594250.1:61461-85931 GCA_001517045.1 Pseudotsuga menziesii | reverse complement strand
ATTCGTATGTACTATTGGTTATGTATTGTTGATTGGTCATTAAAATTTTATATATATATATATATATAAGTAAGGTAGAATCTAAGAACAATATTAATATGATCATTTTATTAATTCATATCAATTTTGGGTGGTTATTTATAATTATTTAAAGGTATTTTTATCATTATTTTAAAAGTTAACCTAAATAAAATATTTTTATAAAGACACTTAACTTTTTTGGAATTCTTCGAGTTTGAGTATGTTTAAAGTTTTACATATTAAAAGAAAAGGAATTTCAATTTATTATTGGAAACCTTTTCTTCAACATTCCTCAACTAACTTTATAAACTCACAGTTATAATATTGACATAAAAATGTATCTTTATTAGTCCCTTCCTTCAGGCCAGCAAGGACTTTATGAATCGGCTTGCCGCCTTTTCAATTAGTTTGCACAAGGACCAAAAAAGTATTTTAACATGCATTCTAAGTTTTCATTTAAAATGAACTTGATGCAAGGTTTGGGGGTTTAGAAACTAAGGCGAAAGGATTTATGGTGCACCAGTAGTGGAAGAGAGGCTTTGTAGTTCAACTGGGTCAGCTCATGATAGTTCCTTCTCCTCCTCGTGGGGAGAGGGACCATGGGAGGGGCGTACCCTCAGAGGATGGGCCCGCAATTCCCACTCTGATCTTGGACATGGAAACTGATAAAGGGAAAGGACTAGCGAGTGCACCTGAATCGCTCATAGATGGGGAAGGTTCTAGTGGGATCAAGAAAGAGGAAATGATGGAACAGGAAACAAGAAGGACAAGACAATGCATCCTGAAATCCAAGACAGTTCCAAAGCTTCAAATTAAACAAGAAAGATTCAGGGAAGATATTCAGTACATGAAAGACCACACCATCATAAGAAATTTTGTTGGGATCTAGCACACAGAAAAGACCTTGGTATGGTGCATTAACACCATGTGGAAACCCCAAGGGCACGTCGACCTTCAACTGCGGCCAAAAGGATTCTTCGGTATAATTTTCTTTAATGAAGAAGATAGAACTCGAATTTTTGAGAATGATCCATATTTATACAATTCCGTGGGACTCTTCCTAAGGACGTGGAAAGAGAGATTCAACCCTGGTAAAGAAAACCTCATGATTTCCCCAGTCTCGATAAGAATGTACTCTCTCCCAATGGAGTACTAGGAGGAATAAATTCTGATGGATATAGGGAATATGCTGGGAAACTTTATCAAAGTCTTAGATCAAACCCAACAATGGAAGTATATCTCATATGCTTATATTTGTATCTACCTAGATATTTCTAGGGATCTACTAGATGGAATCAAGTTATCCTAGGAGGATGAAGAGTGGTTCTAGGAAATAGACTACGAACAAATCCCGTTTAGATGTAGAAGATTCCCTGAGCATGGACACCTATTCTGGGACTTCCCATCAAAATAAAATACTAGGAGGAAAGAAAGATCAGGAAAATCAAGATTTTAATGGGTTCATCAAAACCCAAAACAAGAAATAATAAGCAAGAAAGACCTCCGGACTAGAGATTAACAAAAGGGTGCAAACTCAGAACAAGTATGAGATCCTCCAAGATGATAAGGAAAGTAACAAAATATCCTATCAAACCGTCTAGACTAAATACCATCAAGAGAAGGAGATGGATTTAAACATAAAGAAGCATCAGGAGATAGCCAAATCACCTATAGATCAGCACCCCAGGAGACATCTAAGACATCTACACAGGTAACAGAGCCAGAGATGGAAGATATGGAGATAGGAGGTCTAGATTTGGATGGACTTGAAGCTTCCTTCTCCAACAAGATCCCAGCCCAGATCCCTCCCCTGCAATTTTCCTTGATGGAGAAGGCGATAATCCAAGAAAAAAACATGAATTCCCTGGGAGTAGTTGTCAAATCCCTCAAAGAATCGAATGGGAAAAAGAAAATAAAAGAAGGAAAGCAGGGAAGGCCAAGTAATGTTCAAAAAATCAAAGTAGTAGGGGCGCAACTGGTGGCTTTGGGGTAGTACCCAACAATAGATGTTTCCCTCTCTCCCTCAACTCAATAAGTTCCCAATGCGGATTACATCCTGAAATATTAGAGGCTGCAATAGCGCTCTGAAAATCCATCTTCTCAAAAGAAGGATTGAAAAAGAAAAATATAGAATCATCTTTCTACAAGAAACTAAGTGCTTAGAAGAAGAGCTAAAAAGTATAGCCAGGAAAATATGGAAGGGATGTGAGACAGTAGCGACCGATTCCAAAGGGGCAGCTGGAGGGACTGGCATATTGTGGAATCCCTAGGAGGTTAACCTCTCAGGATTCGTAGAAACTCCCTTTTCACTTTCAGCAGATTTCCACATCATAGGCACCAGAATCAGAGGACTTTTTAACAATATCTATGGTCCTCCTAGGGAAAATTAGAAAGTTTCCTTCCTATACTCGCTTTATGTCATCAAGGAGATCACCGAAGAAAAACTGTGGATACTTGGTGGAGATTTAAACCTGATCAGGAACCTTGAAGAGAAAAAAGGTGGTAAACTAAACCTAAACCCTACAAGCATTCACATCAATGAACTAATCGATACCCTTGATCTAATATATGTAATAACTTCTAACGGTATTTTCATGTGGAACAACAAACAAGCTAGAGACAGAGGGATAGCTTGTTGGCTTGATCATTTTTTAATCTCAGAATCCATCATGATGGCAAGAGGAGAGTTAAGAGCAGTGGTCCTCCAATTGCAGGCTTAGATCACTGGCCTATCAGCCTTGAATGGGAAAACATGGGGGTGAACCCACACAGACCCTTGATATTTGAAAAGTTGTGTCTCCTTCAGACAAATTTCCATGAGAAACTCCAGGAATGGTAGGAGGGTGCCCCACCCATTAAGGGAACTCGAATGTACCAATTCCAACAGAAACTCAAACTCCTAAAAGATAACATTAAAAATGGAACAAGGAGTCCTTTGGAAACATTTTCCAAGCAAAACAAGCTCTAGAATGCAAGATGCAAGTGAACCAGGCTCAATGGATGAGCACGAGGTTCTCGGAGGAGTTACAGATCCAAGGAAAAACTATGCTCTAGGAATTTAGACGATGAGAACAATAGGAGGAATTCTATTAGAACTAGAAAGCCAGAGTCAAATGGCTCCAAGAGGGAGAACACAATACTAGATTCTTTCAAAAAAGTGGCCATTCAACATCACCAAGGGAATCGACTAGACAGACTGAAAATGGAGGATGGAGACATAGAAGAAACCCAAGAAGAGCTAGCAAGCATGTGAACTCATATTTTTCTAATCTAATGAAGGAGTCAGAAGTAGACAGAGAAGAAGCCCAGAGTGATATGGATTTATGCGTGAATGAAATGAAAGAACATATACAGAATCATAATCACAGACATTTTGCAAAGATAACAGAGATACAGTAAACACATATTCTATTAAATGGCAAAAATAGAACAAACTGTAATACAATTGCTAGAATGGTGGGAGCTATCTCTTGGAAGAGATGTGGCTGCTATGCTCATCCGTGCTAAGCTGAATACAAAATGAGGCCAAAGAGGCCTATTTATAATAAGAATGAGGTGAGAACCCCAAAATTCCAAAACGTAACCCTAGAAGATGAACCGTCTTAAAGTTTGCGACCCCAAGGTGGTAAGTTGAACAGTCAACTTCCCGGGGTCATAACTTTTGCATACGTTCTCCGATTTGGGCATTTGATAGCTCGTTGGAAAGGTTTGTCTAATATTTACAACTTTATGGAAACTGTTTGTTCTTGAATCTCCAAAAATCATCATTTAGGGCCTCAAAATGGCCCCGAAAGTTTAGGACTCGAAAAACTATAGAAAAATAACTAGGAAACTGCCACAGTGGACAATTGTTTTGAGCCAGTGGAATAGGTGGGTGGCCACCAATCTCCATCTGGATCAATCCTCTCTCCTTAGGAAGTAATGGTCTCCATTACGTCGAATTTCATATCATATCTCGAACTATGTGTTGAGTTGATCTCCTGGTGCGACATTCGCTGAAGTGAAGAGGCTTCCTTTCTTTGACATCCCGAGAAGGCTGTAATTATTGAATGGATGATTTGTTTCTGGATGAGCAACTTGAATGCATTGCCTTGCATCGTAGATTTACTCGGATAGATGAGGAAATAATGGCTCTGTCTTCTTCTTGTGTCTGATGAGCAAAGACACCCTATGCAGAGGGTGTAGAGGTCTCTGTGATGTTATGTTCTCCTTCAGACGCAATTGTGAAGAGGAATAATTTTATGGTGTGGGAGCTTATCTTCCTACCCTGTGAGACTATAGCAGGTGGAACTGTCTCTGGGATTCGGTAGAGTTGTCCTCCAAAAGTGACAATGATAGTGCGAGGTCGTGACTCATATACAACATGATGCTTCCACATATATGGTTGTCCTAAAAGAACATCACAGACTTCAAGTGGGGCCACATCACACAATACCTCGTCTTTGAAATGCTTGTTGGCATATGGTAGGAGGCATTGCTGAGTAATGTGGATACCTCGTCCTTGGCTTAGCCAACCAATGCTGTAAGTTTACGGGTGTGGTGTTATCAGAATCTCTAATCTCTTAAGGACTTCTGCTGAGATCAAGTTCTTTTGGCTGCCGTTGTCAACAACAAAATGTAGAGGCATTCCCTTCACCCACATCTGCGAGTGGAATAGGCGCATCTCTGCCTCTGACTCTTTAGGATCCTCTAGTTGAATCTGTGTGGTAGCAACAGTGGTAGTGGGGTCTGCATCAATGATCTGCCTCCCATTGTGTGCGACTGTGGCATTGGGTTCAGAATCAGAATCAAGATCTGATTCTGAAGATTTGATCTCGGCCACTAATGATTGCTTTGAGAGAAATTCATCAGTGTTGTGCCAAGGGATTTTATGAAATTCGTACCACTTACCAGTGTCCTTCTTTTTCTTTCGATCTCCCTTCTTTGCTTGTGGCGGGGACTGGTTGTCATTTTATTTTGCTGTGTTCTGCGGGCCAGGGTTTCCCTTGCCTTGCTTCTGCAGTGGATTCACAGGTTCAGAGTCTCGCTTGTTCTTTTATCAAAATTTCTCCTCGATTTTGATAGCATACCGATAGGCGGATCCAAGTGAATAGATGTCAAGGAAGTCCATCTCAGTTCGGATGTACCAATGTAGACCACTGCGATATTTCAAAATCAGGTGTCACTCAGATTCCTTGACACTCAGCTTTGTACGCAAGGTATGAAATTTGTTGGTGTACTCCGACACCGTCTGGTCCCTTTCTTGACGCAGAATGGTCCATTTTGTGTACTGGTCATCATAGTTTCCCACAAGGTAATACTGTTCCCTGATGGCATCTATGAAAGAGGCCCAAGTGGGATTTGTTTCAAACATTCCAAACTCATCTGATGAGTTTTTCTCACAATAAGTACCCCACCAATTTTGGACATGGGGGACTGCCTTAAGGAGCGCAAAGGTGATCTTTTCTCTGTCGAAAAAATTGTGGACAGAGAAATACCCTTCTAGAACATTCAACTAATTATCCAAGGCATATGCATCAATGTTTCCTTCAAATAAAGGAATATCAAAGTTAACTTGTACCTTGAAGGGAGTTGCATCCCCAAACTGGTTGCTTGTTGAAGATGCACTTGCCATTGCCGGCATTCGCTGAAGGATTTGGGCAAAACTATCCATCATCTCGTTCCTCTGTCGGTCAAGGGATTCCTTGAGTAGCGACTTGATAGGATCTCCTACTCCATCGTCTCTCTTTTCTTCCGCCATGGGAGTTCGTTTGGGACGGCGAGAATGATCAAGTGAAACTAGTTCGAGACCAAACTCTCTGTACTCGGACCTCGTCTGGGACATGCGCCGAGAAACAATCAAAGAGCAGATTGCTCTGATACCACTGATCTGGATTTATGCGTGAACGAAATGAAAGGACATATATAGAATCGTAATCACAGACATTTTTCAAATATAACAGAGATACAGTAAACACATATTCTATTAAATGGCGGAAATAGAACAAACTGTAATACAATTGCTAGAATGGTGGTAACTATCTCTGAGAAGAGATGTGGCTACTACGCTCATCCATGCTAAGATGAATACAAAATGAGGCCAAAGGGGGATATTTATAATAAGAATGAGGTGAGAACCCCAAAATTCCAAAACATAACCCTAGAAGATGAACCGTCATAAAGCTTGCGACCCCAAGGTGGTAAGTTGAACAGTCAACTTCCCGGGGTCATAACTTTTGCATACGATCTCCGATTTGGGAGTTCAATAGCTCGTTGGAAAGTTCTGTCTAAGCTTTACAACTTTATGGCAAATAACTGGCCCTAAATCTCCAAAAAACATTATTTAGGGCCTCAAAACGGCCCCGCAAGTTTAGGACTCAAAAAAATGTAGAAAAATAACTAGGAAACTGCCACAATGGACAATTGTTTTGAGCCAGTGGAATAGGTGGATGGCCACCGATATCCATCTAGATCATAGAGGGAGGTGTTTAGACACATTCCTCAGATTATCTCGGATGAACACAACCACATGCTGGGAAAACCCATTGAGATGGTGGAGTTCGAGGTTGCTATCAAGCAAATGGAAAAGGATAAATCCCTGGGTCCAGATGGGTTCATGACAAACTTCTTCCATTCTTGTTGGGACTGGTTAAAGGAGGAAATATGGGTCTTGGTGGAAGATTCCAAGAGGACTGCAAAAATTCTAAGAGCTCTTAACTCTATTTTCTTAATGCTCATCCCCAAATAAAATGGAACAGAGGA
This sequence comes from Pseudotsuga menziesii, assembly GCA_001517045.1. Classification (NCBI taxonomy): domain Eukaryota; kingdom Viridiplantae; phylum Streptophyta; class Pinopsida; order Pinales; family Pinaceae; genus Pseudotsuga; species Pseudotsuga menziesii. Next base: position 79,169 of record LPNX010594250.1, on the reverse strand, counting down.
CCCAGGGAAACTTAGACTGATTTTTCTGTGTAATTTTATCTACAAAATTATCTCCAAGGTCATGGCCAACCATCTCCGCCCTCTGCTTCCCCTCATGATTTCCCCGGAACAAGCCGGGTCTGTGGAAGGCAGGCAGATCCTATACGGAATTATTCTGGTCCACGAAACGATGCACTCGCTAAAAACCTCAAGGACTCCAAGTATGCTCTTATAATTGGATCTATCAAAAGCTTATGATAAAATGAATTGGAATTGTTTGGCAGGAATTCTCAAGGATTTTGGATTTTCGGAGGATTGGACTAACTGGGTCATGAATATGGTTTTTCAGCCTTCTTCTCGATCTTGGTCAATGTCTCCCCTTCGACCCCTTTCAATGCTTCCAGAGGAATAAGGAATGGGGATCCCCTCTCCCCCTTCCTTTTCATCATCGCAGCCAAAGGAATAGGAATATTTCTCAAAAGAATAAGATATGAGAACAATATTCACAAATTATATCTCACTGCAGGGATGGAACCCCAAACCCACCAACAATTTGTGGATGATAATATTCTCATGGGATCTTCCTCGGTATAGGAGGATCAGGAATCAAAGATAGTCTGAACACCTTCCTGGAAGCTAGTGGCTTAGAGATCAACAAGGACAAGTTCCATACCTATTTCTTCAATACACCAAAAAATTACCAAAAGGAACATTCCTAGAATCCTGGAGTTTTCGGAAGGTAAGCTCCCATCAAAATATCTGGGAGCACCACTAGCTGAGTCAACTATTAGACAAATTTCCTGGAAAGAATTGCTGGATAAAATAAAACAAAATCTCATCCTATGGACCTTCAAAGCTCTCAATTTTTTTGGGTAGACTCACCCTAGTTAAATAGGTTCTTCAGGAAATTCCTATTTATCTCTTCTCGGTGATGGCTTCCCCAATATCAGTTATCAAAAAAATCAGAAACATCTAATGGAATTTCCTATGGGGGGGATCGGAAGGACACAGGAAGTTTCCATTGGTAGACTGGAAAACCACCTGCACTCCTAAGGTAGTGGGGGGCCTAAGGCTCTGGGATCCTCTCGACAGTAACAAGGTAATGAGTGCCAAAATATGGTGGATATGGATCAACTATGAAGAAGAACCATGGGCCAAACTATGGCACCTGAAATATGCCCCTCTCTGGCCTAAGCAGTCCCTGGTCCATTCCGTAGAAAACATTCTGGGTTCTAGCCTTTGGAAATCAACCCAGGAAAAAAGGGGGTTGGTCCAGAAGCATAGCTTCTGGGAAGTTCAGGATGGTAGGATGGCTATATTTGCTAGCGATGCATGGAACCAAGAACTAGTTCTTGCCAGCATGGAGGATTCTCCTATTCTCAGCTCCTTTTTTTCAAAACCATCCTCTGAGCACGGTGGTGGATTTTTGGGATCCCAGAGACAATGATCATCTCTTCAGGACCCATAAATACAAGAACCAGTAGCAATCTCAAGCCCCGAGGGGAAATGTGGATGAATTCCTTGCAGACCTTAATTCTAGAAAGATCCCTAGGAATGAAGGTCCAGACAAACTCAGATGGGGGTACTCCACCACAAGAAATATCAACTCCAAAGAAGCCTTGGCTCTTGCGACAAAGTCCTTTAATCTGGAACCAGAAGCCAAATGGGAAAACTTTTGGGGAGGAGGCTCGTGGCCAAAGGTGGCTTCTTTTAGCTGGCTCATGCTCAAGAGGTGCATTCTAACCTGGGATAACATCCAAACTAGGGGAATCAAGGGTCCCTCAATATGTTGCATGTGTGAAGAGAATAACGAATCCATCAATCATCTTGTGGATGAGTGCCTGGTGGAGGATTCCATATGGGAAAAAGGAGCGTCCATTTTTTTTTAAAATAACAGACACACAGGAAGGTCAAACACAACCATTGCAGAATGGCCCAAGAAGGAATTCAAAAACAAAATTGTAAATAGGTTGTGGGAGCTCCTTCCGATATTTACTATATGGGAACTATGGAAAACCCATAACAGTCGAATTTTTGAAAACAAAACCAGAAAAGCAGGGGAAATATGGACCCTCATCGAAGCTCACCTAAAAGAAATGATCACTTTAATTCATTGGAAACATGAATACTTCACAGCCAAGGAGAATGAAAGAATTATACTTTATGAAATGGGGATTTTTGAATTACCCGCTAACAATGCAAGGTCCAGGATGATGCCAAAATATGTAAACAACGCAAATTTGTGGCTTCGGCTGCCAGTAGGATCCTTCAAACTAAATTTTGACGAAGCATCCAAAGGCAAACCTGGTCCAACAAGATTTGGAGGCGCCTTAAGGAACTCAGTCGGAATCATTCTTAGCATGCTCTAGGGATCAATTGGTAACAACATTAATAACATGGCGGTATTGGGGGGGCCTAATTAACGGTATTTGTTGGTCCCTGCAAAAGGAGAAGACATCGCTGGTGGTGGAAGGAGACTCACAGGTAATTATCAACATTGCTCGCAGGATCCAACATGACACCACCACCTCCCAGGTCTCAAAGAATTGGATATGGGAAAGTCGCCTCTCAGAATTTAAGCGAATTCTTGCAGGTCCTTCACCCATCCTATTCTCCCATGTAAGAAGATCTAGAAATAAGTTGCAAGATGCATTGGAAAAAAAGGGAGTGGAGAATCGTAGCTCCTTCCATGCAGAAGAGCTCGATGATAATAGAAACAGTCTGATATAGGAACACTGCAAAAAGTTAGCACAGGAGGATCTAGAGGTTACCACTGATGTGAATAACTATCAGCCACAGCTCATCCCACAATATTTGGTGGAAAACTATCAATCCAACCCTCCGCAAAACATGCCACCCATCATTTCCACTCCAAGCAGCGGCCCCCTCATCATACCGGTGGCATATTTGGAAGGCTGCAAGATGTCCTAATCTCCAAATGGGGATGATGAACCCTACACCTAGACACATGGTGGTGGTACGATGCATGTGGCCAATGCAGAAAACTCACTCGCTAGATAGAATGGTCTTGAAGAGAAGAAGGAGCCTATTAATGTGAAGGATTAATTTGATGGTTGATCCATATGAATAGATTAAGAGGAGGTGGCACTGGGGGCTCGTTGGTACGAATCCCACATCGGTTAATGCAAGGATGGGAAATTCTAGAGATTTCTGTATCAAAGGGAAATCAATGAATGAGGAGAATGTTGATCTTTCGTAGAGGAAGAAAGATATGGCGGAGAATGATGGATGGAAGATAAGGAAGGAGGTTAGGGTGACGGGTATGAGCTCACCATCCGATCCAGTCCAGGGAAGGAAATGTATTCTTCCTATAAATACACCCTAGTGGGATTGCAGTGACACTCATATGGTTCGGTTTCTGTTTCTTTCTGTTCAAAGAAATATCATGTATTGTGTTATCATGTGTCGACAATGGAGAGTCCAAAGCCACCAGAGGGGAAGTGGTAGAGGAGAGGGAACTAGCAGGGCGACGCCCAACACAACAGTTGATCTCCCCACCATTGAGGAAGAGCCAAATCTACTCTCTTTCAACTGTGGCAACCAATACATGGCTAAGACCTTGACGATCGTCGAATCCTACATCGCCATAAAGGAGCTATATCTGCTTCAGGAGTACGAGACTCATCAAGGCCACCCAATGGTGTTAAACCCTTTATGGAACATTCAAATTCTGCTAGCCCATGACACCCAAGCCAAGGTGCAGAGTGCATTAGGGAGGACCTAACCCTCATTAGGAGGGGGCAATAGGAAAGTGTGACAGCCTTTCACCTTCTAGACCAAATCGCAACGGAGGTACTTGACAGTCCTGGGGATCCTTCCACCACTCCTGCCAACACTCATGCCAATTCTCCTTCCAATACTACTGCCAACAACACTCCTCCTCAGCAAGAGGAGCACCTGTTTGGTTCAAACATGCTCACTAGGTGGTGATTTTCCTGGATTTCAAGATTAAGGTCAGCTTATTTTTTCTGTTTCAATCATGATGTAAGTAGAAGTGGCGTGGTTATCTATGTTTTGATGGAATTGGGATGGGCTTGGTTTTTGGGTTTTGGTTTTGGGTTGTATTTTGGCTTCGATTGTAAGCCTACTAGTCGGCTATACTTGGTGGAATGTTTCAGGTTTGTTTAGGCTCTGGTTGATTGAAAATGTGTAAACCCTTCAAGGATTTTGGGTACAATTCGTTTGAGCCCCACAGTTGATAGCCTGATCTGGACTGGTTCACCTAGCTAACCAGGACTACTTGTAATACCATTTTGTATATTAATAGAATGTTTACCTGCTTATTTATAATAATAAAAAGTTTTCATTTAAAATGATGCAACATCATTTCTTCAGCTAATCCATAACTTATCCATCTCACAAAATAATGCAACACCATTTCCTCGGCCAATCAACTATTTGGACCTCTTATTTTTCCTCATATCGAGGCAAGAGGGCATTTTTTCATTTGAATCTTATGAAACATTCTATGAATTTTTATACTTTTACTGTGCTTGTATTTTTCAGAAGTAATGATATCCCTGACATTAGCATTAGTTGGCAGCATTAATGTTCATAATGTGCCCACCGCCCACCTCATACCATCGCCCATCACCCTAATCTTCCACTTACACCGCGCTAATCTTCCACTTACTGTAGTAACAAAATATACAATATTGAGGTTGCTTTAACTTCTTTTTTGAATTGTGCATCATGCAACACCACCACCACAATCCTCCTTTGTACATGAAGCTTGGTTTGTTGGCCTCCAACAACACAACCTTCATTGTTGAAGAATTCAGAAGCTTAACCACCTGTTTATTCAAATCCATGAGGACAAATTCATATTCAGATCTAAAGCCGAACAATTAAAGAGTAACTCTCATACCTTTCGTTCTTGTTTTAAGTGTTCCTTAGCTTAGCTCTTTGTTGTTACAGCTAATTCTACAAAAAACAGTCTAGAAAAAGAGCACACCTATGCTTACAGAATTAGTGAAAGGAATCCATGCATGTGCATGCCACATATTTCTACATAAAGCAAAGAGATAGGAACAACTAAGTAAGCTTAATTACTTTTTTTTATGAAAGCGTAAAGAGAACCCAAGGCATGTATATATCCACTCCCCATTGGAAAATCTTATGACCTAGAAACGCCAAGTTTATAGCTTATTTTTATGTCATTGAAGTATCTGTTGTGTGTCGCGTAGGCACCAGATTTGTCTACAACTAGCATATTTTTCTGCAACAAGTTAAACAACGGGTCTTTAGATTTCAATTAGCTCTGTTGAATTATGAATAGAGAAAAAAGGTAGGGCATAAAAAACTGTGGCCCATTTTACAAAAAAACTAGCAAGTTACTAGCGATGGAAAATAACCAACAATGACCAATTAGATGTTGTCTCTTACATAGGAAAGGATTTTACTTAGGATAAAATTTGAGAAGCTCATAGTCACTTTGGAAAACAAGTTGTTACCTATAATATTGGATTAAATGCCTTAGCTGCTCAACCGTTCTAGTGCGGAGTTTAATGGGTGCGAGATAGAGGCGGGATAAATTAATTTTCTTATGGCTGTGTCCACACTATTATTTTTGCAGGGTTTTACAAAGTCTTTCTTTTTGCAGTGTTTTACAAAGTCTCTAGCCATGGCAGTTTGAAAATTGATCGGTCAAAGGATCTCGAGGATAAAACAAATATTACTAACCTCTTTTTTTAGAGAGTCCATCAGTCATACAGATGCCTTTCATCAAGGCTATTACCGAGTTATTGAGTGCACATTATTTGCACATGAATGCAAGAGTGCCCCTAAAATTATGCCGAGAGACCTTAAAATTCAACCATAGCCACCCTAAAACAATACAGACAAACGTTGATCAATAACGCCATTGGGATTTATGGAGATCTTTAAGGATAATTCATTGTTCTAAATAAGGTTTGATATTTACTTACATGGTAGTCTGTTTCATCAAGGAGATGCTCAATGACATTTGGGTTATTGACATTAACTTTCTTCTAGGCCAAAGACGTTGTGGATTTCTGGTTGGCATAAATCTTGGTTGCCATTATCGTTCCACTACTGAGTCCCCATAGTGATTATAGCTTAAAGCTAGAGATATTCGATTTTGTCCCTTTTTCTGGTTGCTAGGCAGTGCCATTTTCACTCCAGTGTTGAGTCCCATAGCGATTATGGATTACAGCTGGAGATATTTGATTTTTCCCTGTATTTTGGTTGCACAAAATCGTATTGAAGAACTTGAAATGCACAGAATCGTTGTGCAGAAAGAAGGATACTGGTGAGCACTGTTCAGCAAGGAAGCTAGTGTAATGTAATTGGAATGCTTGTGCATACTCCAAAGAAACCACAAATGGCCATATTTCATATGTTATTTGACAATTGGGAGGTCATGCACATTTTATTCATACATCAAACTTCCAAGTGTCTCAAACACATGATGTCTAAACATATATGTGATAAGTGTAGGATTTGATAACTGTTGTATGGAACAAGTCTTATTATAAAAGAGCGATAAAAACAATTATTTTAATTTAAATTTTCATTTTCCTTCTTTAAAGGGAAAAAATATTTAGAAGCCAAGGAAAATACACAAAGCAAAAAAAATTATTGTTTACTATTTTAAAAAATATTTAAAAAAAAAACAAACAAAATTTTTTTTAGTAAAAAAACAAATGTTTTAACCTTTTACAAAATAGTTTAACATCAAATACGGAATCAAAAGATGTAAACAATGAAAATCCCATCAATGTACTTAGTTGCTATAACACACCTAAGTTGTGTTTGATCACTATAAGTTGTTTTTAGAACTTAAACGACTTAGAACTTATTTTACTTATATTTTTTAAAACTTATTTCATGATTGCACTATTAACAAACTAAACAATAATCAATTTTATTACCTTGAAAAAAAATTACTAAATATTATTGTTTACTAAAATTGATTACTGTTTAGTTGGTTAATGGTTAGTGTTGATTTATCAATCACTTCCATACAACTCTATGTTAATATCATGGATGGTGTTAGCATAGTTTCCTAGAATCTAAGACACAGGAACTTGCGTAAGTCAGCATCCATTAGTTAATGGAGTCGGCTTTCAAACCGACCATTTGCACCGATCGGACGACCGCGCTCGCGTGAGCGGTCACGTCCGACGACCGTGGTCGTCCGATCGGTGCAAATGGTCGGTTCAGTAGCTCCCACCTTAGTGAATTTTGACAAGTGTGCTAGCATAGTTTCCCATAAGACGATACAAAGGCAAGATGTGCATAGGAAAATGATCAGACGTGATAAACGCCGAACATGTCAATGTTTTTCATCATTCATTATTTAGGTAAATCAAAGCCAAATAAAGCCTTAATTTTGTTTTGTTCGTTTATAAGCACACTTCACTTTTTCTACTTCCAATCCCTTGGCTACTCATGTGCCATCTCTATATTCACCCAAAGTTGCCACTTAGCAAAGCAGTTAGAGCTTCACATGGAAAAATAAAATAAATCTCCAAGTTGCATATGTGAATTCAGTCATAGTCTTGACCGAACGTCTCCAACCTTAAACTATTATAATACCAATAACTATGAAAGATAAATTGTATCTAGACTGACTTTTGGCCTTAACGTGGCCTGTGATATAGACTGACTTTTGGCTTTAACGGGCCTGATCACAAATGTATACATTAATTAAAAGCAATGAATTCCCTTACAAATATTCTTTAGTGCGCTTTCTTTTCTTTTTTTAATCACAAAGATTCCTTCGAATCATTTTCTACCTTAGCAATGTAATAAATTATTTAAAAAGTATAATAATTATTAAATGGTCGCATTTTCTACCTCAGCAATGTAATAAATTATTTAAAATGTATAATAATTATTAAATGGTCGCATATTAAAAAAACTAAGAAGTTGGACTCCTAACGAGAGGATGAATTTTATCTTTTTGTGTTTTCTTTCGTAAATTTATTTGAAACGAGTCAACAAGAAATCTCAGCCAGCAATGGGTAGATCAACATTTTTAAGAAGTAATGATTTTTGGTAGATCAGGAAAGTCTATTTTGATAACTCTATATGAATTTCTCCCACACGAGTAGTAATAGAAGGTGTCATTTGAAGTAATATTCTGTAATTATTTTCAGTGTTTCCTTCATTTCTTTATGGTCGTTATCTTTTAGAATTTCTTTTAAGATAATATGATGGCCTTTCATGTGATCGATTAACTATAATTCATTTTGTTTTGTATTGAATTCATTTTGTTTTGTATTGAATTGAAAGTGTTTATGGGCATTTTCATGATTTTCATCTATTAATTTATTTAAATCTTTTAATATGTAATAATATGATTTTTGAATTTCTTTGAAGATTCTAATTATTGCATATTACATTTCTAAATGCAATCATTATTAGTTTAAAATTAAATTGCTTGGTGGATAGGATAAATTTAATAAATAGAATTAGTTTTAAAAATTAGATTATAATTTAGTTTCATATTGGAAAGCTACTACATGTTAGCAATGGTTAAAATCGTTTTTAATTTAGAAGTTGTTAAAACTTTTTGTTTTCAATTATTAAAATTTGTATTATAGATTAGTTAGGCATGAGTAGTTTTTATTTATTATTTTCTCTAAATTACTCAATTCAACTATGAGACTTTCTTGTTGAGAGAAAATCGTAAAGGTACCTATACCCTGCGATAGTTAGTTATTTCAACACCGGGGAATGTGTTAAGTGCCTTGTGTGGGATTTCTCTCCTTGTTGGCCTCAAGACAAAAAAATCTGCCCAACAAATGGCACTAAAAGGAGGGTATGAGGGAAATAAGTGGTTTTATTTTAAGTTTTTATCATTTCAATAACCATTATCCTCTCGCTTGTATTTCAGTATTTTAATATTTTATTCTTCTAGGTTGTCACACAAGAACCATAGGGATGGTTAGTAGGCAGGCTAGCCTACTTGAGTCACTTTTATTACATTTTATTAATTATGTATCATTCCCAAATCCATGCATGAGAGTCCAACACAAATTGAGTCTGCATGGGTCGTTGCATGAGCTCCATAGGAAGGCGGATTCTTTCTTGCCAAAATTTAATGGTGAAGGGGATAGCACAGGTTTAGAACATATAAGAAAATATGAGTATGTATTACCCTTGTACTTAATAATATAAATATTTTGTATGCATGATTTCTCCCTTCACTTTTGAAGGTAAGGTATCAAACTAGTATAAATTTCTTCCCATTAACACTATTCATAATTGGTATGATTTCAAAATTGTTTTTCAAATTTGTTATGATATTTATAATGATATCTTGAGTTGGATGAGATTTGAGTCAAAGAAGGTGAATCAATGTGTCATTCCAACACACACTTCTGACATGTTTATCATCAACTCAAAGACAATAAAAAACCTTGAGGTGAAATTCTATAGGAGTGGTATGTGCGTTCCTTACCCAAATATGTAGCTATGTTTGTCACACAAAAGGGTATAACTGATTTTGATCAAGCATGAGAGCACGCACAAGCTCTTGAGAAGGATTTTAAGCGATATTTACATTACCCTTCTTCCTCTTTACTTTTTGATATTAATGATGAAAATAATAATGAAGAGGATAATGGATCTAGAATTTCTAGGCTACAATATCAAATTAAAGCTTTGTATGAGAAAATCATATATTAACATAATAAAAAAAGTAAGTCAATCATGCATAATGAAGAAATAATTGCACATATACACTGCAACATTAATAGGTTTACAAGAAAACTATAACCTAGTTGTACTACATCTTTGATCAACAAGTACTACATCTTCAATAGCTTGATAGTTCAGTCTTCTACCAAACACTATTGATGAATATCTTCAAGAGAATTCATAATAAAGTCATCCTATTGATATGAATTGAGAGCATGATAATTTTCTAAGTCATTGATAATATAAAAAACTGACTCATTGATTTCAAGATCTATAAAATAAGACAAATCTGAATATGGAATACAAATTTCTTAAAAATAAAAGTCTGAGTCTATTTATTGTTTTTGGGAATCTTCATACTGCTCCTCTACATGCAAATCTTATCTATGTTGCTTGTAGACTTTCTCTTGTTGTTCTACATGCAAATCTTATCTATGTTGCTTGTAGACTTTCTCTTGTTGTTCTACATGCAAATACTCATCCCAAATTTGATCTGAGAGTTCTCCACAAGATCAAATCTTACCCTCAATCTCCTTAGGATCGATAAACATATGTTGTAAGGATATAGATCTCCTCTCTCTCATAAATAAAACTAATTCAGGATGATGATGAGCTACAATATAATACAGTCTAGCAATTGTTTCAGAGGGTTGAATATCTCTAGGAATGCTGAAATAGAAACTGTGAAATCTCCTATTAAACTCAATGACAGCCTCATTTCTCTCTTTCCTCATAGCATAGAACTCGGAAAGATATTGTTCATGAGGTTTTCTCTTACCCCAATACCTCGACAATACATTATGGAAATCATTCCATGAACCTACAGAAGCAGTTACCAAATGTTTAAACCATAGCTGAGCATTTATGGTAGTAAAGTCTAGAAAACGGTTCTCATGAACACATCCTCATGAAAAAATTCAAAGTTATATGTAAGACATTGAAATGCATCCATGTGTTGCTCTCTTGTCACATGGTATTTTCCATTGAATCTAGAAAGGTAATCTAAAAAAATTGGAGGAAAATCATGGAGGATAAGTGGAAACTTCAAAGGTTCCTAACCTTCTCAGTTCTTGGACTAAACATAGGTAAGTTGATTACAAGAAGAAGCATGTATCACAAGTTATGGTAGATCAACTTCATCACTTACAGGCTTACATGATTGATAATTTGCAAGAGGAATTTGGATATTATCATGATTGTCATATGATTCATATAAGGGAAATGGATCAAGATTAACAATATTATTTCTCTTTTTCGTCATAGCACAGAACTCGGAAAAATATTGTTAATGAGGTTTTATCTTACCTTGATACCTCAAGAATACATTATTCAAATAGGTCCAACCTACTAAATCAGTTTGGAAATGTTTAAACCATAGCTTAGAATGTCCTTGCAAAGACTAGAAAAAGTTTATCATGAATACTTTCAAAGTTATCTGTGAAACATTGAAATGCATCCATGTGTTTCTTTATTGTCGCATGATATTTCCCACTGAATCTAGGAAGGCAATCTAAAAAATTTGGATGAAAATCATGGAGGATAAGTAGCAGCTTCAAAGGTTTATAACCTTCTCAGATCTTGAACTGAACATAGATAAGTTGATCACAAGAAGAAGTGTGAATCACGGGTGATTGTATATCAACTTCATTACTTACAGGTTTACATGACTGGTCATTTGCAAGAGGAATTTGGATATAGACATCATGATTGTCATATGATTTAGATTATGAAAATGGATGAAGATTAACAATGCAAGAAGAGGGAAAATCATCTTTTCTCAAGGAAGAATATACAATTGAAGGATTATGGTCATCTGAATAAGCAAAACATAGGATAATACTTTTTACATGGAATGGAAAGAACAAGAAAGAGTTGATTAATAAGAATAAAATATTATGGAGAAAAATTATAAGTTGATACATGGTTGCTTCATACAATCCTTTCATCTTTCTGACAACATAATTTTTCTTCCAATGGAGTCTTTTGATTGTGGATTCACCTAGTGAAAAGTGTATCCATTGTTCACTGACTAATTTTTGTTCACTGCAAAAATCAGAACTGGTCATTAAAAATATCCCAGGGGAGATATCTTCGATTCTTCACTCCTTGAAAATAGCACCACAAGATGTCAGCGCTAAAAACTTTCCTATGATTGCAAGCGGGACAAGTTCAACATATCCTGGATTTGAGGTAGTTTTAATTGGAATTGTTGGTTGGTTTATAAATATTTTTCAGATAAGTAAATAAAAGAGGAGACTCTAAAGCTAAGCATACATCATGAATCAATCTAACAGATAACTCTCATAGGCTCCTAGGTATGCATACATTAATACTATACTATAAGGTAGCATAAATGAAGAAGAATATAGTATGAAAATGAAGAATGTATTGAGAAGAAAACAGTGTTAATATCTCAAGTTAAATGCCCAAACATAAACACAATTTGCATGCAAATTTATTTTACATTGTAAGGCTATTAGATCTACAAATTGCTAATCATTTATGTGAAACATAAGTAATGTTACATTCTGAACATAAGTAGTAAAATAGGACGAAAATCACAATCTGACAAATACCATAGATATGGAAGCATAAGAATTACTATGCATTGTTGAGGATTGAAAAATTATAGAGTCTATATTCTCCTTCTCCAACCCATTGAACCCTCTTTGCTTCTCAAAGGAACAACCCCCTCTTCATTTACAATGCTTGTTTTAATAAAATTTACAATGTTTAATTCCAAGTAAATAACTCTAATGAGATCCTAAATAAATGGATCTAATGCTAATTTTTAGCACAAGATCATAATTAATCTTCAGGTCGAATAGATGAGGTGGTAAATCCATAGGAAATTAAATCTGGAAAAATAGGATTCAAATATACTCATGTATCTCCCGTATCATGAAATATTTTGAAAACCTGAAAGAGGTTTTTGTAAATCATCTCGTTCCTAAAAACCCCATGTTTTATTTTTGTACAATTATTTACCACTTCCTCTAAAACCGTTCCTGAATTTGGTGACTAAAACAATCATCTATAGGAAAGTTTGCTGAGTAGTCAGTTTTGTAGCACAATCAGTTCTATAGCACATATCTACTTTAACATAATCCTATCATCTACAGGTATTTTTGTAGCACAAGAAATTTTAACACATTGCATGAATTCCTTTGGCAATCCTTGCTTGGAAATATGAAACAAAGTATCAACTGATGCCTTGAATGAATATTTTATTTGATTAAAAATTATTACTTTTACTGGAGTCCTAGGATAAATTATTCATCTTTTTCAAATGATCAATTATTTTTCCATATGCTTGACGAGGTGGATTTAGTTCTAACAACCTCTTTCAAGTAATGCCTCCTTTGGGAACTTATAATTTCCTAGCCTCATTCAAGTAGTTCCTTCTTTATAGAAATCATTGTTTCTTAGGATCTCGTTCGGTCATGCTCTAAATCCTTCATCACACATAACAAGGGCTAGTATATAATATCTAGATTTGTGTATTCAATTATTGAGCATTCTTACACCATGTATTATATCTGTATGTGTGAAGGCATTGTAAAGGTGTCAAATTTTACAAGTATTTAGTGGTTCCCCCTCAACTATAGCACTTCAAAGTGGCATTCAAACACATGTATCCCTATGGTGCATATTCAATCATTTTTCCCATATGAGTCTACATTTAGGTTCCAACTTATCCCAACAAGTTGAACCACCCATCCATTTTGCATTATGTGCTTGTAAGATGGTAGTACTCACCCATCATGGCTTGACTTAGTTGTTCCTTAGTTTAATACTATTATCTTGGAACCCATTTCCTTTTTTCCAAGTTTAGGGTCAAGAGTCTATTATAATCCACATCACAAAGAAAGCACCATACTTCCCTCTTATCATTATGTTGGCTCATATTCCTAGGCTCCCAAGTGATTCATATTCTTTATGATTTATTGTTCAAATATTTTTCCAAATTTTATTGGCCTCTCATCTCATCAATGACCCATAGGACATCTTCATTGCGCACCATCATTCATCATCCCATTAAGGATACCCACCCCTAGTTGCAGCCAAATTCCATTTATTTTTTCATGAATGCATGTTTGAAATACTTGGAACTTGCTTTTTTGGGAACTAGTCTCCTTGTTTGTGAATCCAAATTTTTATATTCTTAGTAAAAGACAAAATATTAAAACATCCTCAAAACATTTAAAAAAAATTAAACAAGGGAAACATCAATACTCATATTATTTCATCATCAACATCATCTACTTTTATTGTAGTAATACTTGGTGCCCTCCTTTGGAGCATCCACACAGATTCATCCATCTATACACTAAATCTATTGGTTTCCAACATCTACCCTATCCTAGTCAACTTCAACATTGTGATTTTCCATAGTTCCCTTGACTAGTTATTGACCTCATCAAATTCTATGTCATTATCCTCCTCACCTTCTCATTTTAGCTTTATCCATGTGGTTTATAGTCTACCTTATGCTTAAGTGAACATCATATGTTTTATCAACTTGACATGCAATCATTTTGTGTCATATCCATTCTAGTCAGTGACTAATTCAAGCATCAGTAATGCTCTCTCCAACAGAATCCATGGGTCTCATATGCATTGGCCTTGAACACATACACATCATTGTTAATTTAGTGTTAATCAATTATAATTTATTACTTTTTGATAATTTTGTCTCTAAGGGGCCATCAATCCTTGGATCTCATGAACTCACGACAATCGACATCAATTCATCTTATTCTAGGAGTTCGTTGATAGGTATTTTTATACCTTTTCCCCAATTCACATAAAAAATGGATACCCCTGAAATACAAAGAGAGAGTCATCATTTCTCTCTAATTCATTAGTCTCTCTTACAATAAACATAAGATCATAATTAGATCTCATAATTATATCAAGGAGATATGTACATATTGGTGGTTTTAGTGTTATAGATTCAGTTCAAGACATGCCCAAGACCTCCAAACAAATATGGCTTGAATCTTACATTGTCATTCCCTCAAGGTGAGTCCCTATATGTTTGAGGGTGGCATTATTTTGGGCCATATTTTTCTATTATTATCCCTCCTCCTTGGCACTAATTTTTCTATAAGTATCTTTAATTAACACTACCCTTTCCAAATTATTAAATCCATCTTCATACGAGAAAATAGTGTATCTTTCCCCTAGTCTCCATTTCTCCTACTACAGTTTACTTTAACAAGAATGAGAATGTCCACCTTATTTATAAAAGAAAAAAAATGTTACACCCTAGTATATGTGTTTGTCTTACAAGTGGCCTCCATCACCTCTTAAGCATGTGTTATCATTTCTTACTTGAGGTTGTATTACTCTTTTTCTTGTCCCATAAATAACTTTTGTAGGATTTTTATCACATAGATTTCCTTGGTGTACTCATAATATAATTTGTATATTTTTTATGTATTTGGAGGGCATGTTCCATCTACAATGTATTCCAATTTCAAATTGGGAGAGATTTTACCCCCACACTTTGCTCCTTCAATCCAAATGTTGCTTGAGTGGAAAGAGTGGGTGGCTTGAAAATTGCCCATAAGAGGTTAAGGAAACCAACAATACAAGCTGCAAGTGAGACTAATGATCTTAGTTGAAGGTCTAACTCCATATATTTTCTTCTTAGTATTTACATGAATGCCTTAAATCCATATATTTTCTCCTTTATTTTCTCCTTTATTTTCTCCTTTATTTCTACATGAATGCCTTGAACTCTTGTTCTGGTTTTTTCATTGTCCATAATTGAGCATTAAGATTGGAAATGTACCAGTCCCTCTTTTGAATTTCCACCATCATTTTTTTCTCCCACACCTTATTCCAATGACTCCACTGGATAGGTGAAGTAACCACAAACTATTTGGCTTTTGATACACCATTTTCACATTCATGGTAGCTTCCACTATCTCAAACATCACACAACAAATTTGACTACACTAATCCATCCTTATCATAATGAGAAAGAAACCCAAGTAAAAATTATGCCAATGAGAACATTGATACCCTCAAATAAAGTTGCAATTATTTCCCCGAACACAATCCATATTATCCAAACAAGCTTCCTAGTTTCTTGATGCAAATTAAACCACACATGAAGAGGAATTGGACCATCATACTCTTAACGCCCGAGGCTAAGTGCAATTGAATACATGACTCCTTATTTGACCTTTTCTCATAGGTTCCCTCATGTTTGAAAGGAGGTATGTAGCTTTATTATGATCTCACAACACTAAGGAAACAATATTTATTCATAGTGATTGGCCAAATCTAACCTTAAAAAGATAAGCAAGGTTTTTGATGGGTAGTATTGAAATAGGGCCCATATAATAATTAAGGAGCGTCCACTACACTCACACAATTCACCCTTTTTCATTTATAAAATGAAATCCTTGAAATGTTACCAATTCCTCAACCTCATTATTAATGTCAATGTCTAATCACACCCATAGGTGTTTATATCTTAGAATTTTGGGTGGACTATCATCTATGTTTTTCCTAGATTGGAGGATGGGAAAAATGTATTGTCGCTGGTGGGGATTGATTTTATGAGGTCATTCAAAATTAGAAATAAACATTATATATATAATATATGGATATAGATATATAGATATATATATATATATAGTAGTTGATGAATGGATAACTAGTAACTCATGCATGGATATTGAGTAGTGACAAACAACCCATTTAACTAAAGAAGGTAACAAGTAGCTAAGTTGAACAAGTAAAAGATAACTTGTTCATGTCACTCAACTTGTGACCTATAGATGTTCAAATGCCATAAGTTAAGTGGTTATGCTAGTAATCAACTACCCATAAAAAAGTTGAACTCAATTGACAAGGATTATAAAAACATTTTACAATTTCCTTGTTGAAAATTGTTGAATAAAATATAAATAACAATGCAAAAGTTGAACTCAATTGAAAAGGATTATAAAAACATTATAGGGTGAGTGCACAAAGTTGAGGGTCTCTTTTGGCACGTTAGATGCAATAGAAAACTGAAAAAACAGACATCCATCAACTTGCATGGATATTTTCAGACACTTACACAATGAAGCTTGCGATGAGTAAAACATAAGAAATGTAGGAAATTGAATGAACTTTCCAAATATATAATTTTTTTCTATTGAAAATTTTGTTAACTATCTAAAGTTAGATATTTTTTAACAGGCACCTTTTATTTTGGGGACAAATTATAAGGTATATGTTTTTGTGTGTGTAGCGTCTGAGTGACTAAATGATGGAATAAACTTACAAAAACCGGTATACATATAGAGAACATATAGTACTAGTGCACGATTATTTTTCCAATAATAAAATAATTTTTTAAATTTTTTTTAATCATCTAAGAGATCAAACCTCGAAAATGGTACGTCAATAATGGGTGCAATGTTTGAATGTCTTAATCCAATTATTTGGAAATGGGTTTTTTATAGCATGTAGAGGTCGGTGTTCTTTAGTGCACCATACAATTTGTTTTTTAAATGGTTGAGAAATGAAAGAGATATGGATGAAACACTAATAGTGTGTTTTTTTAGTTGAGGAGTGATGATAGAATATAAATAAGAAAAAATAGAAAAATTTATGTGTTCTTGTTAAAATTTACATATTTGAAATTTGAAAAAAAAAACCATATTTGTTTCTAAAATCTCATAAAAAATGGAGGTGTGCAGCATAATCAGACAAACGGCTAAATACGAGCATATTGAAAATTTGGATATAATGTTGAATTAGCCATGGTTTATCATACTCCAAGGCATAGGCATGTTGAATCCGAAGCAAAGTACGAAGCAGACACATAGGCATAAGAATTCCATGAAAGCATGGGTGGAGGCTCGGCCTTATCATTTGGAGAGAATACATTTTTGAATTTAAACAAAATGGGAGCATGTTTTATTGAAGCAAAATGGGAGCATGTTTTATTGAAGCAAAACGGGAGCGCATTTTAGTGAAGCAAAATGGGAGCACATTTTTAAATACTACAATGAGTGCTTGTTTTGTCAACT
>LPNX010594250.1:13001-60519 GCA_001517045.1 Pseudotsuga menziesii | reverse complement strand
ACTCTCTCTCTCTCTCTCTCTCTCTCTCTCTCTCTCCCCCTCACACACACACACACACACACACATCCCATCATCATCATCATCAACAACAACAACAACAACATCAACATCAACAACATCATCCTCATCATCATAGTCACCATCATCATCACCATCATCATTATCGTCATTCATCGTCGTCATCATCATCATCATCATCATCACCATGATCATCGATCATCAATGATAACATCATCATCATCTTCATCATCTTCATCATCGTCATCATCATCGTCATCATCATCATCATCATCATTTCCATATTCATAATCATAATATTCATCGTCATCATCATCACCATAATCATCATCGTCGCCGTCGTCGTCGTCGTCATCATCGTCGTCGTCGCATCATTGACATCATCATCATCTTGATCTTCATGATGGAGCAGGTGCGTGCATCAAGACTGCGTTATGTAGGCAAGAGATGAAATTCACAACTATTTCTCTCATATGAGATGCAACAACTATTGTTGCATGGTGTTCTTCAGTGATGGGGAAGGGAGCTAGAAGGAAAGAAGACCAATCATATCAAAAAGAACATGTACATAGATATTTTGGGGAGGTGTTCGATGTAGATCCATCACACCTATATGAGTGGAAGATTGTCTAAGGAACTCATGCATTCCATTCAATTAGGATGTTAGACAATGCTATAGTTGACATGTGGACAAGAAAACTCTCTTATTTTTGTTATCCATGTAGAAGTGGTGACTGGGACAACTGTGAATCCACAGATTGGGTTGATAGCTGGGATCGTGTATCACTCCCCATTGGTCAACAAATAAATGTAGAATTATCCTAGTTGGAGGAGGGCGAGTCAAGAATTTCACATGACTATGACAACATTTCAGATCTCATACAACTAGGTTCGACTATTATGTTGATCACTTTGAAATGTTTGACGACTAGTTGTGTTTAGTTAGCTGACTCCTAGGTCCGCGCTTTATTTTATGCAGGGCAAATATACGCAGTGGTTTCCCCAAGAGACAATGAATGGCACACTGACTACTGGCTGCACATTGCTTGGATGGGAAGTAGACCCTCATTGTCATGATTAAACAACTCCGAGGGAAATTATTTTCCAATTTGGTCGATGGTTATCAAAGGAGAATATTTGACACAGGTTTCCCATGCAAAAAAGAAAAAAGGTTATGTATTTGAAGATTATAGACAAGGTCGAATTATATACCATTATACAAACTTAGTTATTGGCACAAATCTCCAGCTGCAAACAATGCCAAACAAGAACTCATCAAAGTCACGATACTTATTGCCTTACTCCAAGCACGAGAGGCTAAAGGGTATCATTTCTATTAGAGGTGATCCTGATGCTCTAGTTGAATGACCATGGGTAGGTAGTGAAGTATGTTGTAGTTAGATATTTTGGTTTCATGGTCTCATTGATTATTTACAGTTTGATACATTAAGCACTTGATAGATTGATAAATTCAATAGACTTCTAGAATGGATTTGTTGTATTATATTGATACTTACATGACTCACGCCTTATAGCCCAAGATGATTATCTACCACTCTATTTGGGATATTTCTATTGCATTTGCCTTGAATCTTAAAGTTGATCCTATAAGGACATCTCCTTGAATCTAATAATTATCTCCTTCACTCTGATAATTTGTTTCTCCATGGGAAGCCCTAAGCACGCTTGCACGACCCACTGGAAGCCCATTTTGATGCACGGTTTCCATTCTATGCCCCAGGTAGGGATTCAATAGGTGTCCCTGAAGGCCTATAGGAGGTGGGATTCAACGTGTGATATAATCATAGTTTTTGCTCGGATCGACAAACTGTCGGCTCTATTGGATTTAAGAAATTGGGATAATGCTATGGGCGGCCCTCTAATCTTGTTCCATGGATAAGAGACCATTTTTTTGGTCAATTTTAGAAACTAGGGTTTTGCTCAATAGGTGAATGTGAAATTTTTTCACATGGGGGCCAAATTCGCATATTGCTCGACCATGAACGTGTGGCTATCATTACCACATGGAATATTCCTAAACACACTTGCATGACCCACAAGAAGCCCTTTTTGATGCACAGTTTCCATTATATGCCCCAGGTAGGGATTCAATAGGTGTCCTTGAAAGCCTGTAGGAGGTGGGATTCAACGTGCCATAGAATGATGATCGTTGCTCGGATTGATGAAATGTCAGTTCTGTTGGATTCAAGACATTAGGATAGTGCTAGGGTGTCCCTCTAATCTGGGTCCATGGATAAGGGATTGTTTTTTCGGTCAATTTTGGAAACTAAGGTTTTGCTTAGTAAGTGAATGTGAAATGTTTGCACATGGGGGTCAACTTCGTATATTGCTCGACCATGAATGTGTGGCTAGCATTCCCACATGGAACATGCCTAAACACGTTTGCAAGACCCACTGAAATCCCATTTTGATGCAAGGTTTCCATTCAATGCCTCGGTTAGGGATTCAACAAGTGTCCCTAAAAGCCTGTAGGAGGTGGGATTCAACCTGCCATAGAATGATGACCATTGCTTGAATAGATGAACTGTCAGCTCTATTGGAATCAAGACATCATGATAGTGCTAGAGTGGCCCTCTACTCTGGGTCCATGGACAAGGGATCATTTTTTTGGTCAATTTTGGAAACTAGGGTTTTGCTCAATAAGTGAATGTGAAATTTTTGCACATGGGGGTCAAATTTGCATATTGCTCGATCGTGAATGTGTGGCTAGTGTTCCTACGTGGAACCTACCTAAACACACTTGCATGACCCACTGGAATTCAATTTTGATGCACGGTTTCCATTCTATGCCCCGGGTAGGGATTCAATAGGTGTCCTTGAAAGCCTGTAAGAGGTGGGATTCAACATGCGATAGAATGATGGTGTTTGCTTGGATCAATGAACTGTCAGCTCCATTGGATTCAGGACATTGGGATAGTGCTATGGTGGCCCTCTAATCTGGGTCCATGGACAAGCGATCATTTTCTCGGTCAATTTTGGAAACTAAGGTTTGGCTCAGTAAGTGAATGTCTAATTTCTGCACATAGGGGTCGGCAGGGATAATTTTAGGGGCGAATTTTAGCCCAATGGGCTATTTTTCCATGTTTTTCTCCCAAAAAAGATTCACCATTTTTCATTTTTTGAAGCCCTATTTCGCCCAATTTTGATGGGGTAAAAATTTTTCACCCTAAAAATCGCCAAATTATTATATGTTTAACTCCTTGGAAATTAAAATATTTTTTGAAAAATATCGTGAATCATTTTATAGTTGGCGTTTTAAGAATTGGTAATATTCGCCAACAATTATACACTTTTAAATAAGTATGGTTCCTTAAAATCATCCCTGGGGGTTGGCTTTGCAAATTCCTCGATTGTGAATTTGTGACTAGTGTTCCCACATGGAACCTGCCTAAACACGCTTGCAAGACCCACCGGAAGCCCTTTTTGATGCACGGTTTCTATTCTATGCCCCAGTTAGGGATTCAAGAGGTGTCCCTGAAAGCCTATAGGAGGTGGGATTCAACGTGCCATAGATTGATGACCGTTGCTCGAATCAACAAACCGTTAGCTCCTTTGGATTCAGGACATCGAGATAGTGCTATGGGAGTCCCTCTAATCATGGTCCATGGAAAAGGGATCATTTTTTTGTTCAATTTTGGAAACTAGGGTTTTGCTAAGTAATTGAATGTGAAATTTTTGCACATGGGGGTCAACTTCGCATATTGCTCAACCGTGAATGTGTGGTTAGCGTTCCCACATGGAACATGCCTAAACACACTTGCACGACCCACTTAAATCCCTTTTTGATGCATGGTTTCCATTCTATGCCCCGGTTAGGGATTCAACAGGTGTCCTTTAAAGCCTGTAGGAGGTGGGATTCAACGTGCCATAGAATGATGACCGTTTCTCGGATCAATGAACTGTCGGATCTGTTCAATTCAAGACATTGGGATAGTGCTAGAGTGGCCCTCTACTCTGGGTCCATGGACAAGGGATCATTTTTTTGGTCAATTTTGGAAACTAGGGTTTTGTTCAGTAAGTGAATGTGAAATTTTTGCACATGGGGGTCAAATTGGCATATTGCTTGACCATGAATGTGTGGCTAGCGTTCCCACATGGAACCTACCTAAACACACTTGCACGACCCACTGCAAGCCCTTTTTGATGCACGGTTTCCATTCTATGCCCCGGGTAGGGATTCAACAGGTGTCCTTGAAAGCCTGTAGGAGGTGGGATTCAACGTGCCATAGAATGATGAACGTTGCTCAGATCAATGAACCATAAACTTTATTGGATTCAGGACATCGGGATAGTTCTAGGGTGTCCCTCTAATCTGGGTCGATGGACAAGGATCATTTTTTTGGTTAATTTTGGAAACTAGGGTTTTGCTCACTAAGTGAATGTCCAATTTATGCACATAGGGGTTGGCTTTGCAAATTCCTCAACCGTGAATGTGTGGCTAGCATTCCCACATGGAACATGCCTAAACACACTTGCACGACCCATTGGAAGCCCTTTTTGATGCACGGTTTCCATTTATGCCCCGGTTAGGGATTCAACAGGTGTCCCTGAAAGCATGTAGGAGGTGGGATTCAACGTGCCATAGATTGATGATCGTCTCTCGGATCGACGAACCATCAGCTCCGTTGGATTCAGGACATCGGGATAGTACTAGAGTGGTTCTCTACTCTAGTTCCATGGATAAGGGATCATTTTTTTGTCAATTTTGGAAACTAGGGTTTTGCTTAGTAAGTGAATGTGAAAATTTTGCACATAGAGGTCATCTTGAAGGTGATTGTAGATATTCCCCTCTTGAAAAAATACTTGTTGCAAACTATTATTCCATGTGTATCTGTCGAGAATTATGTTACATGTTGTGAGGTGTTGCACTTGACTTATTTCCCATCATTGTCAAGCAAGAAATGTTCTTTGTTTTTGTTTTAATCAAGACGAAAGGAGTTGTCAATCTCTATGTGGATGTGAATTGATCTTAGGATCTCATATCTTTTGTGGGACTGGAAACTCAAAAGAAGGTTGTTTCCCATATTAATTTAGCTAGGTCATCCAAGGGATGCGAGCATTTGTATGATGAAATGTAGGAGGAGACAATGCCATTACGTCAGTAACCATGTAATGGAACATGTTTATGTTTCAAAACAAGCGTTCAGCCTATTACGCCAATATTACAAAATATATATATCTTCACGCTACGAATGCTTCAAATAATACTCCATAAACATGAATTTATAAAACAAGATTCAGAATAGTCACTTCTCTAATCAATTTAAACTATAATAAAATCACACATAACTTTTGTCTCTTTCAAAGTTGTTACTCAAGGCCATTCATCAAATGCCATGTGCATTAACAAAATGATAAAATAATGTGCAGGATATACATAATGTGCTGGATATAGTCATAACCATTATTTTGAATCAATTTTATAATACTCGAATACTTTTAGGTTTGATGTGTATCCCATGTATTCGTTAGATGAAAGACATCATGCCAAACACTAATTTTATTTATGTAGACCACACAGGTGCATCACTTAGGTGTGTCAACTTCGTGCATCCTTTAAAAGTTTGTTAGGTTGTTATGTGGGTAAGGTGCTTTTGTATTCCACCTAGTTGGATCAGTTGCTTAGCTATGTTCCATCTTTGTGAATACAATTTAACACTGTTAATATAACACTGTATATGCAATAGGATCATGGTAAAAAAAAATTAAAATGTACATTTTTTCATTACGTAATATTGTAATTGTGCATCGTTCTCAAATTTATAACTGATATCTCCATGCAATCGTAAAATCTATAAAAAATCGGGAACATTACACATAGAAACATTCCTGGCCACACGTGTATAATCACACTTAAAAGACTGAACCATGAAGATCTCAAGAGCCTTGATATGAAATATTTTTTATATCATGAAAGTTATAATACAAAAATAGAAGGCCCATCTAAGGCGTGTCAATGTACATGTGCAAGCAAAAGTACATCTGTCATGGGCCGCACCCCTATACTCTAACTCCAGATTGTACATAAAAATACATATTTTTCCTAGAATAACACATCAAAAATATAACTTTCTCTTGTTTTTCCTAGACCTTGATGCTTGTCACCTCTGTCTACAACCAATTTGCATCTCTGGTGACTGCAGATCAATGAAAATATTTCTTGATCAGGTAACTGAACTAGTATTGTCCAGCGATAACAAAGTTGGAAAATTTAAAATATGACTCAATTGTAAATAAAACAAATACTTACTGCATCCGTCGAGGGTATAGGTGCCTCTGGTGTCGTCCTCCTTGCAAAGAGTCTCTTTGCAATGCTTCTCTGTGAATAAAAAAAAATATGTCAATTATCTCAAGAATTATCAATAGTACATGAATGAGAAAGTACTAATCAATTATGTAAAAAATGAACATCTCGCCAAAAAAAACCATTTCTAGGGGATTATGATGGGACTCTTCAGTAGTAAGAGGAGTCGTAGGTTGAACATCAACCTCAGTTGCGTGCACTAATGGACCAGGGTGTGGCTACATTAACCAAATGATAAAATAGTTATACATCGTGCCTGTCCATAAACAATACAAATGAAATGTACAATTACAAATATTCAAGTAGATGTACCTCAGTGTGACTTATACCTATTTTAGATGCAGCATTGAACGCAACATCAACAACCCACTAAGGTTTGGCACGGATGACTCTACATCCTGATGCTATAAACATGCGAAAATAACATTAAGAAAAACTACTTGTGAAGTGAATTCATAGCTAACCAACAACTACAATTGGAAGTGTGTACATTATCGTGGGATGAGTAGGTTGATCCTCATGCATACCCACTCTATTCAAGGAAGAGGGTCATCTCGTGTAAATAGCCCCCTTTTCTACGTTTGGACTACGGGGAGATCCAAACCAAAGAGGCGTTGCAGGGATCTGCGATGATGTTTGCAATCGTAAAGTGTTACCATAGTTAGACATGGAGTTGAATGGATGGAGTAATATGTACTGAAAAACTAACATGTTGTAATATACTTACCCCTTGTTGGGACATATCTCCCCCATGGGAGTGACCGCTTCAATCAATTTCTTGCCCCTCTTCAGATGCTAATAGCATCTGCGAGTTTAAAAATTATAAATATTAGTGATCTATAAAGGAGTGTACAGTAAGAAATTTAAATAATTTGAACAAGATTCAGTCATAACCCATGTACTTACATTCTTCAAGTAATCGTAAATTCCACCTTGGACTATGTCGTTGATATCAACGTCTCCAGCATCACGTTCTAAGTGGGATTCCTGCAACTTCAAAAATTGTAAATATTAGACAATTTAATAAATTAATCAAGACTAACACATGCATTAACAAAATGACAAATGTTGAAATATTACCTCAATGGTGGTTGTTTGGGCCTCAAGTATAACCACACCGGGTGCAGTACCACCCCCGTGAGAGGCATTAATCTCTTGCAAGAGTAAATATTGCATATATTATGAATCTTTTAATATGTTACATACAGTATGGAAAAATTAAAAACTGAACAATAATTGAGTTTTAAAACAATGTCCTTACCTGACCACCATTCATCGTAGTGGTACCATGTCTTGGTCCAGGACCATAACAGGGTCCCCCACACGATGTGCAGACAGGTGGCTCATTCTTAGGCACATGGGATGTCGGTCTATCCCCCACCAATAGATATCCCTCCACCACCAAAAGTTGGTGGTTGTACACTAGCAAAGGAAGAGGGCACTCTCTGGTCAATAGTGGTCCTGTCTCGAGAGACCATCTCAGCAAGAGTAAAAAATGCCTCCTGTGTCTGGGCAACCATGTCATCTGCAGGAGGGATGTTTTCCCTCGGTAGCTGGGCATGGGGTGCAGGTATCTGTGGATTGGCATCTATATGCCTCGCATTGGGTCGGTGTTGGGGAATCCCCCTACCAAATCCCTAGAAGCCCGACATGTCAAAATAGTTGACATGTTTCCCCATCACAAAATCTGCATACTACTTTCGAAGGAAGTACAATGGTACTTCCCTATTGTTTTGAGGGGGAATGCCAAAAACCATGTACCACCTATCCATCCAATTGTCTGTGATGGGTGGAAAGGTGCACCACTCTATAGAAATATGTGGCATGTTGATCTCCAAAATGTCATTCGTCCCAGGCATTCTAAACAATGTATAAATGTGTTGTTTTGTTATTTTGAGCTTTTTTACCTCGTTGTAGCTCGACCCATTAGCGTATTGTTTTCTTTTCCTCTCCTTGTATGATGCGATGCTATATAAAGCATCATTCGATATTGTGATCGTATCAACTATAGACAACAAAAAATATGACAAGGAGCGGCGTAGCTCATCTCCACCCCTCCAAGCAGAACCAATCTCTTTCAGATGGCCAATAACCCTCAGTATCTCTGCATTGTTATCCATAGTATCCACTGCAATCATAAATACAAATAAAATATCATTAGAAATATAAACACGTGATATAATGACATCTCTAAGCACTGAAAACTGTATAACTAATGTACGACAAATAACAACATAAACTAAATCTATCATATAAATTTAAAAATTAATCTTGAATTTTAGAGTAAAGAATAAACATTTAACATTTTTTCATTTCATATTTATGTCCTAAATTCAAGTATTAATTCCAATTTTTAAGTATGCATGTGTACATAAAGTGTCTTGAGTGCATATGTTGATTGCGAAGCTCCTCTAGCTTATTTTAAGGCTTGGATTATGAAGTTTCATCAAAATTGTGAGGTGCTGACTATTGCTTTTGCAGGACCAGCTCCCAGATTGCAGGAAGAGGCAACAACTAGACCCTGGAATAGGCGGCATAATGTGCTATTGATGAATAAAATCCTAGTATAGGCAACGATTTTGTTAGATAAGTAATTATTTGTTGTAGTGTAATGTTTTTTGGACTCCAAAGTCTATTTAGCAGATCTTTGTTTATATTTAATCTGGGCCATGTATGGATTCCACTTTATGTTATTTTAGTTCTATGCCCTCTTTCTATATACCCATGAGAGACTTTAAATGCACAATTGTGTATAGTGGATTTTACGGTTTCCAGGTTTCCACAGGATTATATCATGTATGATAGTATGTGATTGGCATGTTTAATCAAACACATCAACCTACATATGTATCTTCACGTTCGCATAGTCTATTGTTGAACTTTGTTGTCTTGACCTTAACAAAAAAGTACCCTTCGTTCAAGACGAAATATTTGTTAAAAGCATGGGAAGCATCTATACCTTATTTTAACACTTGGATTAGCAAGTTTCATCAAAACTATAAGATGTTTATTGATGTTCTTGGAAGACCAACGTCATAGAGGCAAGGGATTTACTATGTTTGTTTATGTGATTTAGGGGAATATATGAATTCTACTTGAATTTTTTTAGTTGTATGCAAGCTTGCAATATAATTAACAAACTTTGCATATTTGTTAATTTTGGTTTGGATTCACAATGATGCTTGCGAATATACATATATGCAAATAGTGAAGTTTGTAAATAGTGAAGTTTGTTTGTTTTTTATGAGTTAATTGGGGTTTTGGTTTACATTGGGCATGTAAATTACTTATGCAAACTTGCAATGTGCTTGACAAACTTTGCATATTTGTAAATTTTGGTATGGATTCTCAAGGATGCTTGTGAAGCATATGGAAATAGTGAAATTCATTTGTTTTTTATGAGTTAATTGGGGTTTTGGTTTCCATTGGGCATGTGAATTTTGGTAAATAATCAAAATTATTTAATTTCTATGATGGAAATAGTGAAATTCATTTGTTTTTTATGAGTTAATTGGGGTTTTGGTTTCCATTGGGCATGTGAATTTTGGTAAATAATCAAAATTATTTAATTTTTACAATCAAATTGGGGATTTGGTTTCCATTGGCCAATTACATTTGGGTTTTTGTGTCCATTGGGGTTTTTGTTTCCATTGGCCATAATTTAATTTATTTTAGTTTAATTTTTCAAATTAGGGTAAATAAATTGATGAAGAAAGAGAAGAAATGAGGAAAATACCTCACAAATAGGAGGTTGATCCAAAGGTGGAGGTGGATGGCTTTGCCACACCCAAAAACGCATTTGCACAGTCGAGATTTGCTCCGTCCAACTTCAATAGCCACGCAATGTAGCGAAAAATACGGGCTCAGCCTAGGCTTCGTAGGTTCATGATTGCTTGGGATGATTTCTTTTTTTGGATTAAGAGTGATTGACTTCACTCCACCATTGCATCTAAAAAGTCCCTCAACTTCTTGCACACACCCTATACAATTTCCTTGTTGAAAACTGTTAAATAAAATAGAAATAGCAATGCAACATTGAATTCTACATAGTTGAAAACATAAAGGTTTTGATTCATCTTTGCAATCAACATTGTAGTAGAAGCTTAAAAGATGGCAAGCCTTAAAAGAACAATTTCGTTCAATGACACTACCCTTGATATTTTAGTTTAGAACGCGAGGGAAAGATGAATATGGATGTTATTATTGAAACTTTGTGGGATGTCTTGCAAAAGCCTGCACAGCCATAATTTCAAAGATAAATTATTGAAAAGCCGGCGATGAAAGATTGCAAAACTTTTGTGATTATATAAATTATTGAAAAGCCAGCGATGAGAGATTGCAAGACTTCAGTGATTATATGACTAACCTTTCGAGGATAAATATATCGAGGAAACATAATAATAACTGTTTAAAATAATGCAAAGTGAACTGATTTTGACCTATACAAATACAATATTCCTGTTGCCGGTACTAAGCAACAACATCAACAAGGGCTAAGCAACAACATCAAACTGTATATATACATATCCCAACGATGAGAATTTTTAATAATGTGCAAACTGTATATACACATATGCCAACGATGAAAGCACATATTTTTTTTTAATTGCTTTGAGATTGTTAATGATGTGTTTATAGTTTAACTTTTAAGAATAGTTGGAGTTATAAATATTATAAATAGTTGGAGTTTAACTTTTAAGAATAGTTGGAGTTATAAATATTATGATGTTGATTCCAAAATCACTTTTTCAATAATAAAATTAAAGATCAATCACTCATATATTATATTAAACATATGTAAACACTACGAGGCTGAACCAGGGCTAAGGAACAACATCAAACTGTATATATACATATCCCAATGATGAAAGCACAGATTCTTCTTAATTTAGGTTTTGATTGCTTTGAGATTTTTAATAGTATTGTGCAAACTGTATATATACATATGCTAACGATGAAAGCATATATTCTTTTTAATTGCTTTGAGATTGTTAATTGATATTGTTAATGATGTGTTTATAGTTTAACTTTTAAGAATGGTTGGCGTCATAAATACTATGATGTTGATTAATTCAAAACCATTTTTTCAATGATAAATAAAATAAAAATGTGATGAAATATTGTATGATCGAATTTTTAAAAAAGTTTTGAAATAATTAAATTAACATAGATATATTTAAAAAGGACTTTATTATGTGTAGTTTTCAGAGAAATCTAATTTAGATGTACAATTTTTTTTAAGAAGAAATATGGTTTTAATTGATTTAGTTTTATGTATATCTAAATATTCTGAATCTAATTTAATTAGACATACTATTTTGTTTTTTAGTATTTGTTCTATTAAACTAAAAAATACTTACACATCTCCGAGACTAAGCGCCTCTATAAACAAACAAATATAACCACACCCAATTAGTTCATTGTATAAACAAACAAATATAACCACACTTGTCCACCAGCAGAATCGATATTAGGGATACCGAGGAAATAACAACAGTGCATCCGCTACTAAGAAATTGTACGGTTCATGCCGCAATGATCTGGTTGTCTTTGTTGAGTCACAGTCTGTTTAAAGTCTTAGTCACTATGTAACAAGACAATTTCACATGCCATGCAGAATTTATTAACAAGATTTATACAAAAAGACATGTTCCAGTCCACATGCATGTCAAGAACTCATTGGTTTCTAGAATATTTATCCGAAAGACCTGAATCCAGTTCGGATTTGTCAAATCAGTTTCTAAAGATTCTTGTGGATTTCAATATCCTTGTGGAATGGATCATGGGGTGGGGAGAAGCCCACATGGTAGGTACTCAACAGGGATTCCTGATACAGTACAGACAAGAAAACACAAGCATGATATCTATATGTTATATAATTAATATCAAGTACTGAGAGTAAGCTGTATTCTGCCATATCCAACTACTTCTACCCTTCTCGTTGCCAACACATTTATTTATTTCACGTTTGCTTGCTATCCCACAGAAGAGGCAGAGACACAGAGGATTCAGATATGGCTGCAAATGTAATGAAGAAGAAGGTGGGAAAATCCAAGTCTATAATGACGGGCTTATTGAATCGATTCTGGAAGAAGAAAAGCTGCAATGCTCAGGAGCACTTGTCACAGGTTCATCCCATAATTCCATACCAGCTATCGCAGGCCTGGGAGATAGCCAGGCCTTACAGGCCATGCTTGGTTCTCAGCTTGGAGACGATCAGGGAGGCCGAAGACGAAGAAGATCCCTCCAAAACGCCTTTCTGTGAAAACCCAGTAAGAACTCCTTGCTACCTCTTGAAGGACACAAACACCAAACCAACCAGAGCCAAAGTTTTCAAATTGTTTTTTACACCATGCTCATAGTTGTATAACTGTTATTGGCCGGTAGATGTGAGCAGAGCTTTAGGATGGAATACACTAGATATTTGTGAATCTTAATAGTATTGTTTGTTCATAGATTCCACAAGGGAGAATGTTGGATGATGGCTTGGTGTCCCTGTAGGCTGTGAG
This sequence comes from Pseudotsuga menziesii, assembly GCA_001517045.1. NCBI lineage: Eukaryota > Viridiplantae > Streptophyta > Pinopsida > Pinales > Pinaceae > Pseudotsuga > Pseudotsuga menziesii. Next base: position 47,667 of record LPNX010594250.1, on the reverse strand, counting down.
CAGGTTCTGTGACATTCTTCTATACAGATCAAAGAATTGTCACTGTCGTGGTTTGGAGCATCAAACTGGCCGTCATATAATGCCAACTACGTTGGATTGTTACCATATTTTTTGAAATATAAATGAATTGTTTGTTTTGGGTTCATTCTGGTTTTTGAAGCAAAATACATCATACTAATCTGACAAAATTAGAAAGCCAATTTTGATTACTCTATTAAGTTCAACAATTTCATATAAATATTGATATAATAAACAGTTATTTCTCTCTTTTTACTGCAAATAAAATAAATATGTAACTATGTTAATTAAACATTTAACAAGTATAGTATGTCTAATCTTTCTAAAGGTTGCCAGTTTCAAATTATCAAGATAGTTTCAAATCAGGCGGAGACCTTTAAAATCCAAAATTTAGCAATGTTAAAAGTTGATATATATCCTTCTAAGTTAATGTAGTCAATCGCAAACTAATTTTTAGTTTTACAAAGTTGATGTGTCTCATATCAATTTAGTCAATCACAAGACAATGCATAAATATATATATAACAGAAGCTTGTACTTAAATGATCTGCAATCTATTAGATGTTGTTATATATATCGCAAAAACCAGTGTTTTACTGCGACATGTGATTTTTTTTTTATGCTTTCCTATTATTTTTACTTTCTACGATGCTTACTTGGTACTGCTTAGAAAATAAAATAATATATTTACTATTTACATTGTAATCATGAATATACATCAAATGAATTGTTATTTTTAATATTTTATTTTATTTTTATAATTTTAAAGACGTCCCATTGTCTCGGAATTTCATTAAATTTGAATTGTTATTTTTAATATTTTATTTTATTTTTATAATTTTAAAGACGTCCCCTCGTCTCCGAATTTCACTAAATTTGAATTGTTATTTTTAATATTTTATTTTATTTTTATAATTTTAAAAACGTCCCCTCGTCTCGGAATTTCACTAAATTTGAGATGGTCTCCACGCATCTCGAATGTGCTTTTCCTCGCTCCCGTCCCCGTCCCGAAAACTTGGAGGAACATTGACAAAAACTTTTACTTAAATGATCTACAATCTATTACATGTTGTCAAATAAGTTGTACAGAAGTTAAAATTTTTAAAATCAGACTAGATCTATATACATTTTAAATACTTTAAGTTTAAATTTGATTTTAATTATTTGGAGGAGGAGTTCATCCATTCAATTCAATTCCTGGTGGTGCAGATGTCATGGAGGTTTCTCTCAACTGAACAAAGAACAAAGTATTATTGAAGAAGAGGAGATCTGAAACGCTGTACTATATTCGGATTAGAAGCAGATACTGTCACAAACATTGAAATGTTCTTCAAAAAAGACAATGCATACAAATCCAACGAATGTGGTCTCCAATGCAGTTAAGAAACCTTCGTTACCAGCAGAAGAGATTGAAGGAGATTAGATCCATGTTTGCAAGATAGTTTGACTCCAAATCCTGGTCCCTCATCAGATCATGGTGGAGGAGGTAAAGACTATGACTTTATCTTTGCTGAAGATGAACTGATTCGTGTCTTGAGGTCAGCTATAAATACTCATCAGTGTAGTTAATCATTTAACTTTCTTTGTAAAGATAGATGGTTGGTAAATAAATACTAAACATTAAATTAATTAAAAAAATTATAAATATTTATTTAATTTATAATATAAATATTAAATTAAGAAAAAAATAAAATAAATACTATACCATAAATAATAATAATAAAAAATAAAAACTAATACTAACTATAAAACTTTAATAAATTATAAATAATTAAATAATTAATTTTTAATTAAAATTTATTTAAGCCTAACAACATACAAATAAATGAATCTTCATTATACTCCAGTTAATTTTTCCAAATATAAAATAAAACACATATTAAAGTAAAAATTATTTGTTAGAAAACTATCCAACTTATTCAATCTTTACCAGCATCAAATCAGAATACGTTTACGGTTCCTTAGCTCTGCACTGGTGGTATAAATAAAGGTATTTTCTCGAATTCTCAAGTGGATTCTGGGCAGTCTTTTAGCTCCGATAACTCCAGTCAACGAATCATTGATCCACTCTCCATGGATTTCCTTGACACTACTATTCAGGAGAGAGCGTCAAACTCCCTCGCCTAGCTGCGATTTATGCACGTGTAACTGTTTATTCTGAAAATAATGGCGGAAGGATAAATGACCTTAATAAAAAATGGTTAAAATTGTTCTTAAAAATTGTTATTTCATAGTAATTAATAATCAATTATAAAACTACTGATTTTTTCCCTATGGAAAAAAACTGTTTATATTGATGAAAAAAGTACAGAGTACCTATGTTCCTGCATTACAGCAGTTTTTACATCAAGTAGCTGCATCATAATGATGCATCTATCTTCTCTTTTTGCAGCAAAGGAAAAAAAAAAAATATACATATGTCCAAAAAAAAGAGAGTTGATACAAAGCTGGTCATCATAAACTTTCGATAAAACCTGTCAGTGGCCGCACAGATGTGCTTTTATCTCTGAAGCTGTGAGGATGCTTTTATATAGATCAAAGTTCTCTATACATATTCTGAAAAAAGCTTGTAGAGTTAATTAAAAAAATAATGTCTAATAGATGAAAAAGTTAAGATCTGCCATGCCCGGCAGTGGATCTATAAAGGGTCTGTGAAAGAAATCATAGATCACCGTTTCTTTTGATTCCATAATTTTCCAAGTGCCCATTTCCAGTTCCAATCTTGACTTTGAAAATCTGTCTGCTTCCTTGTTTCTTTCCCTGTAGACATGTTTGCAGGAGATAGAGTCAAAATGTAAGAGATATCTGAAAGCTTCTTACAATAATGCAGATAATGATAAGTTCCTGCATTTCTGAGTTTTGTTGATCCAATTAATAATAACTGATGAGTCACCAAAAATTTGAATCTTTTTACAAATTTTCTCTATGGCGAAAGAAAGAAGGTTCTTCAAGGCCATTAGTTCTGCATAGCTGTTTGATCCCATGTCCAAGCCCATCATAATTTGGAAATAGTGTGTAGAGTTTAGAAAAAGAGTAGCTCCACCCCCACATTTCAATTCCTGCAAGGAACCATCAAAAAAAGCCCATGGGATGTCTTTGTCTATCTGTTCCTGCAGGATGATTCTTGGAGTGGTGGACTCTTTTGTTTGAGGGAAGTAGGATAAAATCTCAAGACCTTGCTTTGCAACTTCTTCCGGGACAGAAGTTTTTTCTTGAAAAATGGCTTTAGTTTTGGCTAGCCAGATTCCCCATATCTGGATGAGAGGAAGTGACCTCAATTGAATAGTCAAGGGGGTTGTAGACCATGATTTCCAGTCCTCCTCTAGAGTGGGCCCTTCCCAACAGAAGCTACTAGTGGATAGAGTTTGTGAATGTTTCCAAGCTTGTTTGGAGAAACTGCACTTTAGAAAGAGATGATTTGGAGTTTCTTCATTGTCTTTACAAAGAGAGCACCATCCAGGGCCTACAAAGGTTCTTTTTTGCAAGAAGTCTCAAGTGGGTATTCTGTTTGCCAGAGTGCACCACATCAAAAATTTTGTCTTCGGGGGACACTTAAGTTTCCAAATGTTGGTCTGCCTCCATTTTTTATCATGCTGGAAAAAATGAGAGCAAAGTTGTTGGTGTCATGTCTTCAGGGTGTAATGTCCATGCTTAGCATGCTCCCATACCAAAGAATCTGCTGAGTTGGTTGGCCGTATGTGTGAAGTAAGCAAAGCAATGGTGTACCAATTCGAGTCCCCAATCCATAGTTCCGGTAACTCTAGCTCCTGATTGCTCATCGAGCCCTAATGCCAGATGTTTGTCGAAGCTGGGTTTGCAATCAGGTTCAGGTGGAAGAGGCATTTTTGAAGTAGGTGTTGCACTACCAGGTTTGGGAGGAGATGGTTTTAATGACTCCCTGGCCAAGGGTCTGCTCCAATCCTAACGCTGGCACCATTTCCCACCTTCCAGACTAAACCTTCTAAAATGAGAGGGATAGCTTTGCATAAAGCTTTCCATATGATTGTGCCTTTTGGAACATTTGTGATGGCCATGTCTCTGATCTAGTCTAGAAGTGGGGTTGGGGCAATGTACTTGTGGATGATTACTTCAATCCAGAGGCTGTGAGTTAAAATTAATCTCCACCCTACCTTGGATGCCAGTGCTTTTGGAAACAGATGGGGATTTTTTAAGCACCGTCCTCCCAAATCCTTGGGCCTGGCAATGTGATCCCATTTTACCCAAGGTAGGACTCTTTGATACTTTTTTCCGGTCCATCGAAAGTTTGAGTAGATTCTCTTTGTTTTGTTCAGAACAGATTTTGGAATCCAGGCTAGGGCCATCCATAGAAAGGTATTGCTTCAAGAACCGATTTGAGCAGGATTAGCCTACCTGCTCTAGAAAGCCATCTATTGCACCGGGTGTTTACTCTAACCTCAAGTTTGGCTAGAAGCTAATTCTAATATTCCTTCCGGTTGATGTTTGGTTTAAGTCTGAAGCCTAGGTATTTTATGCTATCATCTAGAGAGTAGTGCTGAAAGGGGAAGAGATCTAGAAGGGTCCTTTCAGAATCTTCATCCAAATTGAAAGTGCTAATGGTGGACTTCTGGACATTTGTCTGTATTCCTGTTGCTTTACAGAACAAAATCAGTAATTCTAAGAGCCTCTCTGCTTCCCTACTTGAATCATTGCAAAAGATGAGAATGTCATATACAAATAAGAGGTGGGTTATGTTTAGATTTCCTGTGATTCTTATTCCATTGAAGAGACCTCTTCTTTTTGCATCCAACAATGCCTTGCTTAGCCCTTCTGCAACTAAGAGGAAGAGGAGAGGGGAGAGGGGACATCCTTGGCCCAGTCCTCGTTCTGAATGAAACAAATGTGATGTTGCACCATTTATGAGGACTGTAAAAGAGGCAGTTGAAATGCAGGTGAAGATCCATTTTATGAAGGGATAGTTGAAGCCTAGGTGCGTAAGGAGTAGCCTGAGATAGATCTAGCTGACCCTATCAAAGGATTTGGAGAGATTAATTTTTAGGATAGCCCCTTTTTCCTTTTTGACCTTAGCACTATGGAGGCCTTCTTAAGTAACCCCAATAGCTTCATGGATATGTCTAAAGTTCCAGAAAGCCAAACTAATCCACGGAGATAAGCTTTGAGAGCACCTTTCTGAATCTTTGTGCAATTATTTTTGTAACCACTTTATAGGTTATGTTGCACATGGAGATAGGCCTATAATCCTCCAAGATTTCATGGTTTTCCTTCTTTGGAATAAGGGCTAGAAAAGTAGAGTTCAGAGGAGGGTGGAGGACTCCATTGATTCTTGTTTTCTCAACTAGCTTCAGGAGATCATGGCCAATGGTATCATAGGCTGTCAGGAAGAATTCCACAGTCCACCCATCTAGACCTAGGCTCTTGTCTTTTTGAAAAATATTTAAAGTTTCCTTCAGCTCTTCTTCTGAGATTTCTTCCATTAGCTCCAAATTGCGCTCCTTAGTGATGCTCTCAGGAAAAAGTTGTCATATTTGAATCACCTCAACAATTGTTGCTTGTTGTTTTTTTTTGAACAAGTTTTCAAAGAAGTCCTTTCTTGTTCCTGCTATGTCTTCAAAGGATGTGGTTGTCTCATTATTGGCCTTTTTCAGCTCCCGGATAGTGTTTTGTTGTTTTCTGCCTTCTGCAAAGGCCTAGAAGAATTTAGTGTTGTCGTCTCCACATTCCATCCAAATGGCTCGACTTTTTATCCTCAGAACCTCCTCTCTTTCCTTTAGAATTTTATTTCTGTTAGCTTCCAATGAGAACCACCTTTCCTTATCATCCTGACTAAGAAAACCTCCTCCTTCCACATTCTGGAGCTCTTCCAGCTCTCTCTCAATTTGGGATAAGGCTTGGTCGTCCTGGATTTTCTTGTTATGAGCCCAATCCTTAAGGATATTTTTTATTCTGCTTATATTTTGAGAAAAATGAATAGCAGCACTTGATCCTTCCTCAGCTTGAAAAGGGATACAATTGTCCCAGATAATCTGGATCACCTCCTCATTCTTTAGCCAATTAGAACAGAGTTTGAAGGGACTAGCCTATTTGCTTGGATTTCTCAAAATTTATAAGCAGATTGGTAAGTGGTCAGAGTTAGCTCCTGAATCCACCCATTTTTTTTTAACATCATTTTTCGTCCAGAAGGTTTTCTGTCAATAGGAACCTATCTAGCCTTTTTGCAATTATGTCTTCTCCCACCCTTCTGTTTGTCCAGGAAGGATTTAATCATTAGGGGAAATTTCGATTTAAAATGGGCCTTTCAAAAATAATACAAAATCCATGTCATCATGTATTAACCAATTAAAATTCTTTAAAATTCAAAAAGGGAGCACCTCTTAAACAATTTTTAAAATAAATTTGGGGATAGGTATCATAAAAAAAACTACTTTTTTATTCGTATTTTTAACATATCTCCTTGTGTTTTTACTCAAATTTCAATCAGAAGAGCTTGTTGGATGCATAATTAAATTTGCATCCAACGAGTACCCACTCAACATACTTTTAATGGACCCCTCTACCCCCCAAAAAAGAAATACCTAAAAAAACATGATGATGACATCATCATCACATTTTTCAAGTATTTCTTGTTTTTGGGGTAGCAAGGCCTGAAAAAATTATACCGAGTGGGTACTTGTTGGATGCAGAATTTAATGCCGCATCCAATGAGCTCCCTCAATCAAAATTTGAGCAAAAACACATGGAGATATGTCGAAATTNTTCTTCCTCCAAAATTAATAAATATTATTTTATTATTTTAACTATTATTTTATTAATTTTCCTTAGGAGGCCCATTTTGAGTTAAAATTTCCTCTAATGTTTTGAAGATCTAGATCTATTAGTTTCAGATCCTACAGAAGGTTTCTGAAGAAAGGGGATAAAGAGTCTGTTCTCTCCTTTAGTCCCCAGATTTCATGTGCTCCCAAAGTAAAGTTTAAATCCTCTCCAATTATCAAATTTTCCTTCTTTGAGATACCAAAGTTTTTTAAAGAATCCCAAAGCTCCACTCTGTTGTTGTAAGGCCCATAAATGTTCACAATGTTCAGGCTTAGGTTTGCCTCTGCCCAGTTGATCTGGACTCTTAAACTTGAGGGGGATCCCCAAGAGTTTGTGCATCTGATCGTAGGCTGCTTCCATCCTATTGCTAGTCCTCCAGAGTGTCCTCTTGCACTCTGTGCTATGAAGGAGTACTGCGATGAAATTGATGATAGTAGAGAGGTGACATCTAATTTCGAGCCTAGAATTTCCTGTAGTAGGATGACATCCGGTTTGTGAACTATGAGCATCCTCTTGATGGCAAGTTTTTTATGGGTACTTGCCAAACCCCTGCAGTTTAAGGAGAGGAGTTTCATTTCGGAGCCCCCTTTGAGGCTTGCACTCCTCTAAGTGCCCCAAAAAGGGTTTGTTGCATTCCATTTGCTTGGTCTCTGAGAGCCTTATTCTGCATCGTTGAGAGATGTCAGTGACTTTTCCTTCCTCTTCCTTTAGATGGAAGAGTGGGGTTTGTGCCAAGTCCTCTGAGTGGGGCTTTTGAATTCAACAAAGAAGGTACATCCCTGGATCTGAGATGGAAGCGAATGGAGGAGGAGGATGGGTTCGAGAGATCAGGTTTTGGGAGAGTAGGGGGGGCCAACAAAAGGTAATGTTGGGATGCACACCCTAACGGTTCTTAGGATGGGTATTTCCTTGCACCCTAACGGTTCTTAGTACCCCTGTCGCTGGTCAGCCCACATAAATGATGATATTAATCTCCCTATTTTCAAAGGAACTGGGTCAGAGGATCCAGAACAGTTCTGGTTTTTATGTGAAGCAGCGTGGAATGCTAAGAACATTATAGATCAAGATGTCCAAACGGCGCAACTCGTTACTTCTTTCAAGGACCGAGCTTTGACCCGGTTCATGAAATTCTCCAGTACTCAGAGTCATGCCTTAGATGATATTAAAGCAGCAATAATCAAAGAGTTTAAGAAGCCAAAATCAAAGTCGCAGTGTATCACTGAATTGAAAGATATTCAGCAGAAGCGTGGTGAATCCATGTGGGACTTTGATCAGAGGGTTGAAGTTCTGCTCGACCAAGTCAGTTTCACTATTGGACCTGCACAGCACAAGGAATGGTTCATTGCAGCGTTGCTGCCGCATATTCGAACTCCACTCATGCAACATAAGGTTTCTGACCAGCAAGAGGCCCTGGAGATCGCAATGAAGCTTGAAACTGCACCTGTCAAAGATAAATCTGGTATCGCTCAAATCCAAGCGCAGTTGGCAGTGATGGCCCTTGAGCTCCGTGATATGAAGAAAGGACCACCTGGTTGAGAGGAGGTTTGGTGTACACAATGTCGGACAGAAGGTCATGCCAAAAAATAATGTCCTGTGGTAAGAAATTACCTGAATACTGGTGCACCAAACCTGTTTAATCCAGCAGCTTTATATTGCGAGCTCTGCCGAACAACAGGTCAGCATCGACCTGAAGACTGCTATCTGCTACGGAGGTATGGGCAATTACCTAAAAACCCCTATTGTAAATTCTGTAAGTCCGTAGGACATAATGAAGATGAGTGTCACAGTTATGACTTGATGAGAGAGCGCACCTACGACGCCTATCGGGTACATAATGAGGGACAGAGGTGCGCTCTGTCGTAGGTGTGCTCTCTCATCAAGTCATAACTGCGACACTCATCTTCATTATGTCCTACGTACTTACAAAATTTACAATAGGGGTTTTTAGGTACTTGCCCATACCTCCGTAGCAGATAGCAGTCTTCAAGTCGATGCTGACCTGTTGTTCGGCAAAGCTCGCAATATAAAGCTGATGGATTAAACGGGTTTGGTGCACCAGTATTTAGGTAATTTCTTACCACAGGACATTGTTCCTTGGCATGACCTTCTGTCCAACATTGTGTACACCAAACCTCCTCGCGACTAGGTGGTCCTTTCTTCATATCACAGAGCTCGAGGGCCAGCGCTGCCAACTGTGCCTGGATTTGAGCGATGCCAGATTTATGTTTGACAAGCGTAGTTTCAAGCTTCATTGCGATCTCTAGGGCCTCTTGCCGGTTAGCAACCTTCTGTTGCATGAGTGGAGTTCAGATATGCGGCAGCAACGCTGCAATGAACCATTCCTTGTGCTGTGCAGGTCCAATAGTGAAACTGAATTGGTCGAACAGAACTTTAACCCTCTGATCAAAGTCCCACACAGATTTGTCACATTTGTACTGAATCTCTTTCAATTCAGTGATACACTGTGACTCTGATTTTGGCTTCTTAAACTCTTTGATTATCGCTGCTTTAATATCATCTAAGGCATGACTCTGAGTTCTGGAGAATTTCATGAACCAGGTCAAATCCCGGTCCCTGAAAGAAGTAACAAATTGCGCCCTTCGGACATCTTGATCTGTAATGTTCTTAGCATTCCACACTACTTCACATAAAAACCAGAACTGTTATGGATCCTCTGACCCAGTTCCTTTGAAAACAGGGAGCTTAATATCATCATTTATGTGGGCTGACCAGTGACAGGGGTACTAAGAACCGTTAGGGTGACCAGTGATGTTGGGATGCGCACCCTAATGGTTCTGATCTAAGTTCCCCAAATTAGGCTTAAGTGGTCTCTGAGATTGGTTCTGATGTTCATACATACCAGAATCCTTTCCACTTTGCTAATCTTTGTTTGTTGGAAGGAGAGGTCTGCCTCGATGAAGGTTCCCAATGCTCTTCCAATGTCCCTTAGCGAGGCTTGATTCCAAAACTCCCATGGTAGCCCTGGAAAATGAACCCAGACTGGAATAGTGTCCAGCCTTTCCATGTCCACGTCAAAAAGAGGAGACCAATTCTTCAATTTGAAAGGAGTCTTACCGAAGTTCCAAACTTGTCGAAGGACTAAATCGGTGTCTTCCTCGCATGCAAAGCGAAAGCTGAACCATCCTTTGGCTAGTGGGGTAGTTTTCGACTCAGATCCCTTGAGCGTCATCCAATTTATTCTGACCCAACTTCCCATCTCCACCTGTGAGGGGTTTCGTCCTCAAATTTTCCCCACAAGTGCAACCTCTTCCATGTCCTGAGCTTCTGTGATGGAAAGATATAATCCAAATACCAAGTTCAAAATTCCACTAGAAGGGTTTAGACAACAATTTTTTCATTTTTTAGTACCTAAAATTTCACTTTCAAAGATTTCGTTCACCGAGGTTACTCCTATGACCTCCTCATCTTTACCCTGGTTCGCAGCTGGAGCTGATTCGTTTATCTTCCCTAGTTGCGGCAGTGAAGAAATGAAATCTTCGGGGTTAATCAATATTTCTAGAGGATTTCTTTGATCTTCTTCTCCAAGACCATTTAGGGTTAGAGGTCGCTCTGCTTCAAGAAGATCTAGCTCGTTGTATAGGCCATGGTCCAGTCATGCTATCAAAGAAAGGGGGGGCTGACAAAAAAGGATCGCTGTGAGTAATTACATCTTCCAATTGAAACAAAGGAGGTGCTAGTCCAGATGAAAAAAGGGCGTAGGGTGGTCCACCCAAAGAAGGGCTTAGTGGTCTGAATGACTATTCAAAACCGTCTTCTTCATCTAAGGGCACAACATCCTCCAAAACCCTAGCCTCGCTTCGAGATGGCAGATGCTCCAACCTGTCTTAAACTGTTGTTGGAGAAGGAACTCCAGTTGTTCCTGTCGTCGTGAAAATGGGGATACCCTGCCATGGGTCCTTGGTGTAGTCCAACAGTTCAAGGTCCTCTGTTTGTTCTGCCCCATTCTCCATGCTGATAGAGACCAATAAGTTGTGGTGGAGTGAAGTAAAAAAGTAAAAACCTCCTTGATTTTACCATCAGAGGATCCTATTTAATCCCCCATGGGCTTCCTTATGAGTGCCTCATCCCTCGTGTGACCGCAAGCCCAGAGCTTCCCCCCTATTATAAAACTACTTATATTCCTAAAATTGCAATTTAGACATTGAAAATTAAGATTTCAATCATAATTTTAGTATTGGTAATTGTCTTTTTTATATATTAATAACCAATTATAAAATTACTCATATCACTAAAATTACAATTTAAACACTGAAAATTAAGATTTCAACCATAATTGATCTACTAGATTTCTCTGAATAAAGGCTTTTTGGTGAGTCCTTATAATGCTTCTAAATAATGAAACCTAATAAAGGCTTTTTGGTGAGTCCTTACACTGCTTCTAAATAATGAAACCTAACAGAAGTTTTGAGGAAAAAGTTATCAAATCTTCTAATAGGAAAAATGTATTGGGCATTTGTAACATCACTATCCAAATTAAAGAATATTGTTTAAAATATTAAAAATTGAAATTAATATATAAAATATAATTTATTAATATTATATATATATATAATAATAGGACAATAATATACATCAATATATAATATAATAAATCTAAATAATATAAATATAATATAATAATCAAGATATTATATAAATATATGTAATAATGTAACAATATAATAATCTGATATATGTAATAATGTAACAATATAATAATCAAGATTTATTATATAATAATATAATATAATATTTTTTAACATTTTTAAAAAAATTAAAAGATATAGAACATGTCACATGGTAAATGAGTGTCAATTATTGTAATTTTTGTAACAATATTATAATTTTTAACATAGTTAAAAAATTTAAAAGATATAGAACATGTCACATGTTAAATGAGTATTAATTATTGTAATTTTTAACATAGTTAAAAAATTAAAAGATATAAAACATGTCAAATGGTAAATGAATATCAAATTATTAAGTGAAAATTCCCACTTATCTTTATCTTTACTCACTAGAAATCAAATCTTTACTCACTGGAAATCAGAGTGGTTTCTCTATCCCATGATTGATTGTATGAAAAAATAAGGACATTGGAATCCCTCTATAGAACGCTAAATGCCACATTGAGGAAAAAAAATGTGAGTAAATGCCCACACAAGAAGCCCATCTCCTCTATTCAAGAACATGAACATGTGAACGTGTAATATTTCATAAATGTTTTTTTAATCACACTTGAAAATGGAACAAAAATGGGGTTTATTGGCTTCATCGTTAAGGATGGTGGAAGAAGTCACCATATAAACTATCCCTACCACCATGGCTAAGTTTAGAGGAAAATCCTAATGTATTAGTGACATTGAGAATAAAATAAAGTTTGTTTGGTTTTAAAAAAATAACTCTTAACGTTAGAGCCAAAACTTTTTATATATGGTACCATTAAAAGTATTGCCATGTCTAAAAGTATTACCATGGCTAAGTTTAGAGGAAATCCTAGTGTAACAAGTGACATTAAGGATAAAATAAAGTTTGCTTACTTTTAAAAAAATAACTCCCCACATTAGAGAGCCAAAACTTTTTATATATGATATTCAGTATAAAAAAATAAAATATGCATGGTAAAAATAAGAACAAACTTTAAAATAAGAACTCGCTTTCATGAATTTCATAGTGAAATTCGATGCTCAAAACACCTTCAAAAAATAGAATATGTAAGCATTGAGAAACGATAGCATCATTCCCACCTAGCAATCCCAACCATGGGATAGGTAGCTATGAATACGGATTTCAAATTTCAACACTTAGAGGCTAAATCTACACACTACCAAGAGAGAAAACCTTTCAATGAAGGCTATAATTAAAACAAATCCATGCACAATGTGAACATTAAAAGAATGCAATAGATTAAACTAGTATGGGTTCACAAAAATTCATTGCAACCAAAGTCCCATGAACATAATCAAAATATCACACACAACATGCATAATATAAAATTACATAAATTTTGCATATACATGAACACGAAGGAACTTGCCTTTTAACCGAAAAAGGTCCAAGAAAATCATTATGTAAGAGAAATTGTCCACCCAACCATATGAATCCAAAGCATATACCAGCCCCAAGTTGGGATATGAGGCCATTCAGGCAAATAAACCAATCTCTCTCTCTATGTGTGTGTGTGTGTGTGTATTTATCTATCTACCCAACCCTTTTGTTCATTAAATCTACTCATTAAATAACATTATAGGCATCTCATTCTATCCATTAAACATCCAAGGAACTCTCTTCCACTGACCCACACAACACAAGGGAGATCTTCCATTTCTTTTCCCAACATGCTCTCAAATATATTCTCCTTTCCAATGCTACTCAGTGTGGGAATAAATAGCCCAATCAGTGTATGTATTCTAGGATTTTACTATAACATAAATGCATGGCTCTTAAGGATCCAAAGAGAAGCAAACACATAGTGGGTGAAGTATGTCTAGCTTGCACAATCTTTATGCACCTCTACAACCTTCCACCTATCATCCTAGGGATTCAATTCCCTCTTCACATTGTCAATTTTTTTAATTTCTAGATTGATAATAGTTAATGGTGGGGGACACAAAATGAGTAATCTATAACAATCATGCAAGAGTGTTGGAATGAATGAGATTCAAAATAAATGACAATATTGGGTGGACTAATGTATAACAATACCTCTAAGAGGAGTATTGTAGGATTTTTGAATTACCATGATAAGTGTGTGCTCATTGCATGCTTCCATAACTGCATAAGAAGACTTCCCCAACAACCTCTTACATCCATTTAATGATTGGATTGATAAGTCAAAGGGTGTGTATGGATTCATTTAAGGAACATGGTGAAAGGAAAATGAGTTCTAAGGATGACAATTGGAAATCAATGATTTACAGTCCCACGGGTCACCTTAGTATTCCCCTCTAGTGGAATCATAGCCCATCTCATGCTCTTAGAGGCCATCTTGGACCATAATATATTATATTAAAACCTTAATATTTACATAGGGGTGAGTGCACAAAGTTGAGGGACCTTTTAGATGCAATGGTGGAATGAAGTCAATCACTCTTGATAAAAAAAAAAGAAATCATCCCAAGCAATCCCGAACCTACCAAGCCTAGTCCCAAGGCTGCCAACAGGCATGTCAATAAGGATAGTAGACCAAATCATGCCTCCATTTTATTTAGGAAAATCGTGCCTCCGTTTTATTTAAGCAAATCATGCCTCTATTTTAGTGAATAAAATCGCGCCCCCGTTTTGGAAAACTTGTTTTTTATTTAAAGCGGAGTGATCCCATCTTTTTTGCCACATCACAGGGTTGTTGGACTTGGACAGAGAAAATCTCGATTGGGCGAACGCGTTTTTGGGTGTGCCAAGGCCATCCACCTCCACCTTTGGATCAACCTCCTCTTTGTGAGGTATTTTCCTCATTTATTCTCATGTTTTTTTTTCTCTAAGTTCATCAATTTATTTTCCCTAATTTGAAAAATTAAACCAAAAATTAATTTATGGCCAATGGAAACAAAAACCCCAATGGAATTGGCCAATGGAAACCAAAACCCCCAATGGAATTACCCAATGGAAACCAAATCCCCAATTTAATCATAAAAATTAAATAAATTTGATTATTTACCAAAATTCACATGCCCAATGGAAACCAAAACCCCAATTAACTCATAAAAAACAAATGAATTTCACTATTTCCATTTGCATATTCACAAGCATCCTTGTGAATCCATACCAAAATTCACAAATATGCAAAGTTTGTCAAGCACATTGCAAGTTTGCATAAGTAATTTACATGCCCAATGTAAGCCAAAACCCCAATTAACTCATAAAAAGCAAACGAACTTCACTATTTGCATATATGGATATTCACAAGCATCATTGTGAATCTAAACCAAAATTAACAAATATGCAAAGTTTGTCAATTATATTGCAAGCTTGCATACAACTAAAAACAAATCAAGTAGAATTCATATATTCCCTAATATACATAAACAAACATGGTAAATCCCTTTCCTCTATCCAAAATATCGAAGTTGGTCTTCCAAGAACATCAATAAACACCTTATAGTTTTGATGAAACTTCCTAATACAAGTGTTAAAATAAGGTATAGAAGCTTCCCATGCTTTTAACAAATATTTCCTCTTGAACGAAGGGTACTTTTTGGTTAAGGTCAAGACAAAAAAGTTCAACAATAGACTCTACGAACATGAAGATACATAGGTAGGTTGAAGTGTTTGATTAAACATGCCAATCACATACTATCATACATGATATAATCCAGTGGAAACCTTACAACCATAAAATCCACTATACAGAATTGTGCATTTAAAGTCTCTCATGGGTATATAGAAAGAGGGCATAGAATTAAAATAACATCAAGTGGAATCCATACATGGCCCAAATTAAATATAAACAAAGATCTGCTAAATAGACTTTGGAGTCCAAAAAACATCACGCTACAACAAATAATTACATATCTAACAAAATCGTTTCCTATACTGGTATTTTATTCATCAATAGCACATTACACCGCCTATTCTAGGGTCTAATTGTTTCCTCTACCCACAATCTGGGAGCTGGTCCTACAAAGGAATTAGTCAGCACCTCACAATTTCGATGAAACTTTATAATCCAAGCCTTAAAATAAGCAAGAGGAGCTTCGAAATCAACATATGCACTCAAGACACTTTATGTACACATGCATACTTAAAAATTGGAATTAATATTTTAATTTAGGACATAAATATGAAATCAAATAATGTTAAATGTTTATCTTTACAGTAAAATTCAAGATCAATTTTTAAATTTACATGATAGATTTAGCTTATGTTGTTATTTGTCGTACATTAGTTATATAGTTTTTAATGCTTAGAGATGTCATTATATCATGTGTTTATATTTCTAATGATATTTTATTTGTATTTATGATTGCAGTGGCTACTATGGATAACAATACAGAGATACTGAGGGTTATTGGCCATCTAAGACAGATTGGTTATGCTTGGAGGGGTGGAGATGAGCTCCGCCGCTCCTTGTCATATTCTTTGTTTTCTATTGTTGATACGATCACAAGATCAAATGATGCTTTGTATAGCATCACATCACATCGTACAGGGAGAGGAAAAGAAAACAATACACTGATGGATTGAGCTACAATGAGGTAAAAAGGATCAAAATAACAAAACAACACATCTATAAATTGTTTAGACTTCCTGGGATGGATAACATTCTGGAGATCAACAGGCCACATATTTCTATTGATTGGTTCACCTTTCCACCCATCAAAGACAATTGGATGGATAGGTGGTACATGGTTTTTGACATCCCCCCTCACAACAATAGGGAAGTACCATTTTACTTCCTCCAAAAGTTGTATGTAGAGTTTGTGATGGGGAAACATGTCAACTATTTTGACATGTTGGGCTTCCAGGGAGTTGGTAGGGGGATGCCCCAACACTGAACCAATGCTAGAGATAGAGATGCCAATCCACATATACTTGCACCCCGTGGCCAACTAATGAGGGCAGACATCCCTCCTGCACATGACATGGTTTCCCAGACAAAGGAGAAATTTTTTACTCTAGCTGAGATGGTGTCTCGACATACGACCACTATTGACCAGAGAGCACCCTCTTCCTCTGTTGGAGTACAACCACCAGATTTTGGTGGTGGAGGGACATCTATTGTTGGGGATAGACCGACATCCCATGTGCCTCAGAGCGAGCCACACATCTATGCATTGTGTGGGGAACCCTGTTATGGTCCTAGACCAAGAAATGGTACCACTACGATGACTGGTGGTCAGGTAAGGACATTGTTAAAACTCTATTATTGTTCAATTTTTAATTTTTCCATACTATATGTAACATATTAAAAGATTCGTAATATATGCAATATTTACTCTTGCAGGAGATTGATGCCTCTCATGGGGCTGGTACTGCACCCGATGTGGTTGTAACCAAGGCCCAAACAACCACCATTGAGGTAATATTTAAACATTTGTCATTTTGTTAATACATATCATTTTGTTAATGCATGTGTTAGTCTTGATTAATTTGTTAAATTGTCTAATATTTACAATTTTTGAAGTTGAGGGAACCCCACTTAGAACGTGATGTTGGAGACGTTGATATCAACGACATAGTCCAAGGTGGAATTTACGATTACTTGAAGAAAGTAAGTACATGGGTTATGACTGAATCTTGTTCGAATTATTTAAATTTCTTACTGTACACTCCTTTATAGATTGCTAATATTTATAATTTTTAAACTTGCAGATGCTATTAGCATCTGAAGAGGGGAAAAAAATTGATGGAAGTGGTCACTCCCATGGGGAAGATATGTCCCAGGAAGGGGTAAGTATATTACAACATGTTAGTTTTTTAGTACATATTATTCCATCCACTCAACTCCATGTCTAACTATGGTAACACTTTATGACTGCAGACATCATCACAGATCCCTGCATCGCCTCTTTAGTTTGGATGTCCCCATAGTATAAACGTAGATAAGGGGGATGTTTACACTAGATGACCCTCTTCCTTGAACAGAGTAGGTGTGCATGAGGATCAACCTACTCATCCCACGGTAATGTACACACTTCCAATAGCAGTTGCTGGTTACCTATGAATTCACTTCACAAGTAGTTTTTATTAATGTTATTTTCGCATGTTTACATCATCAAGATGTAGAGTCATCCATGCCAGACCTTAGTGGGGTTGTTGATGCTATAGTCAATGTTGCATCTACAATAGGGATAAGTCACACTGAGGTACATCTACTTGAATATTTATAATTGTACATTTCATTTGTATTGTTTATAGACATGCACAATGTCTGACTATTTTATCATTTGGTAAATGTAGCCACACCCTGGTACATTAGTGCACGCAACTAAGGTTGATGTTCAACCCATGACTCCTCTTACTACTAAAGAGTCCCGGCATAATCCCGTAGAAATGGTTTTTTGGGTGAGATGTTCATTTTTTACATAATTGATTAGTACTTTCTCATTCATGTACATGTTGATAATTCTTGAGACAATTGACATATTCTTTTTTATTCACAGAGAATCATTGCAGAGAGACTCTGTGCAAGGAGGACACCAGAGGCACCTATACCCCCAACACCAGAGGAACCTATACCCCCGACGTATGCAGCGAGTCTTTGTTTTATTTACAATTGAGTCATATTTTAAATTTTCAAACTTTGTTATCGCTGGATAGTACTAGTTTAGTTACCTAATAAAGAAACAGTGTCATTGATTTGTAGTCGCCAGAGATGCACAGTGGTCGTAGACAGAGGCAACAAGTATCAGGGTCTGGGAAAAACAAGAGAAAGTTAGATTTTTTAGGTGTTCATCCAGGACAAATATTTATTTTTATGTACAATCCAGAGTTAGAGTATAGGGGCGTGGTCTAGGATAGATGTACTTTTGTTTGAACATGTAAATCAAATATGTTTTTGATACATCTACATTGACAGGCCATAGATGGGCATTCTATTTTTGTATTATAACTTTCATGATATAAATCATATTTCATATCAAGGCTCTTGAGATGTTCATGGTTCAGTCTTTTAAGTGTGATTATACACGTGTGGCCAAGAAAGTTTCTATGTGTAATGTTCCCAATTTTTTATAGATTTTACGATTTCATGGAGATATCAGTTATAAAATTGAGAACAATGCACAATTAGAATATTACGTAATGACAAAAATGTACATTTTAATTTTTTTTAATCACGATCCAATTGCATATACAATTTTATATTAACAATGTTAAATTGTAGCCCCAAGAGTTAGCTCAATTGGTTGAGCACCCGTCGCTAGGCCTCTCGGTATAGAGGTCACGGGTTCAATTCTCATTGACGATATTGGGGTTAGGCATGAAGTGTGCCGAAGGTGTGAGGTCCCTTCAGGTGGGCCCGCCTGATTTATTTCCGTGGACGTAGCCCGTCGGTCAAGCCGACGCGTGAACCACATTGAAAAAAAAAACAATGTTAAATTGTATTCCCAAATATGGAACATACCTAATACACATAATCACCTAGCACATCTAAGCAATTGATCCAACTAAGTGGAATACAAAAGCACCTTACCCACATAACAACCTAACAAAAGTTTAAAGGATGCACGAAGTTGACACACCTAAGTGATGCACCTGTGTGGTCTACATAAATAAAATTAGTGTTTGGTATGATGTCTTTCATCTAACGAATACATGCCATACACATCAAACCTAAAAGTATCCGAGTATTATAAGGTTGATTCAAAATAATGTTTATGACTATATCCTGCACATTAGTTTATCATTTTGTTAATGTACATGGAATTTGATGAATGGCCTCGAGTAACAACTTTGAAAGAGGTGAAAGTTATGTGTGATTTTATTATACTTTAAATTGATTAGAGAAGTACTATTCTGAATCTTGTTTTATAAATTTATGTTTATGGAGTATTATTCGAAGCGTTCGTAGTGTGAAGATATATATATTTTGTATTAATGGGGTAATAGGTTGGCCACCTATTTCTAAATATAAATATGTTCCATTACATGGTTAATGACGTAATGGCAATGTCTCCAGTCCCACGAATGATATGACATCCTAAGATCAATTCACCACCACATAGAGATTGACAACTCCTTTCGCCTTGATTAAAACAAAAACAAAGAATATTTCTTACTTGACAATGATGGGAAATAAGTCAAGTTCAACACCTCACAACAGGTAACATAATTCTCGACAGCTGCACATGGAATAATAGTTTGCAACAAGTATTTTTTCAACAAGGGAAGATCTACAATCACCTTCAAGATGACCTCTATGTGCAAAAATTTCACATTCACTTACTGAGCAAAACTCTAGTTTCCAAAATTGACAAAAATAATGATCCCGTGTCCATACACCCAGAGTAGAGGGACACCCTATCACTATCCTATTGTCCAAAATCCAACGGAGCCAACGTTTCATCAATCTGAGCAACGATCATCATTCTATGGCACGTTGAATCCCACCTCCTACAGGATTTCAGGGACACTTGTTGAATCCCTAAAGGGGCATAGAATGGAAACCGTGCATCAAAGAGGGCTTCCGGTGGGTCGCGCAAGTGTGTCTAGGAATGTTCCATGTGGGAACACTATCCACACATTCACGGTCAAGCAATATGTAAAGTTGACTCCCATGTGCAAAAATTTCACATTCACTTACTGAGCAAAACCCTTGTTTCCAAAATTGACCAAAAAAATGATCCCTTGTCGATGGAACCAAATTAGAGGGTTCCCCTACAACTATCCTGATGTCCTAAATCCAATGGAGCCAATGGTTAATCAATAGAAGCAACGGTCATCATTCTATGGCACGTTGAATCCCACCTCCTATAGGGTTTCAGGGACACTTGTTGAATCCCTAACCGGTGTATAGAATGGAAACCGTCCATCAAAAAGGGATTCCGGTGGGTCATGCAAGCATGTTTAGGCAAGTTCCATGTGGGAATACTAGCCACATGTTCACGGTTGAGGAATTTGCAAATTCGACCCCCATGTGCAGAAATTGGACATTGACTTACTAAGTAAAACCCTAGTTTCCAAAATTGACCAAAAAAGATCCCTTGTCCATGGACCCATATTAGAGGGCCACCCTAGCACTATCCCAATGTCCTAAATCCAATGGAGATGACAGTTCGTTGATCCAAGCAACGGTCATCATTCTATGGCACGTTGAATCCCACCTCCTAGAGGCTTTCAAGGACACCTATTGAATCCCTAATCGGGGCATAAAATGGAAATCATGCATCATAAAGGGATTTCAGTGGGTCATGCAAGTGTGTATAGGAATGTTCCATGTGGGATCACTAGCCACATGTTCACGATCAAGCAATATGCAAATTTGAACCCCATGTGCAAAAATTTCACATTCACTTACTGAGCAAAACCCTAGTTTCCAAAATTGACTGAAAAAATTATCCCTTGTCCATGGACCCAAATTAGAGGGCCACCCTAGCACTATATCAATGTATTGAATCCAATGGAGCCAATGGTTCATTGATCTGAGAAACGGTCATCATTCTATGGCACGTTGAATCCCACCTTCTACAGGCTTTTAGGGACACCTGTTGAATCCCTACCCGGGGCATAGAATGGAAACTGTGCATCAAAAAGGGATTCTAGTGGGATGTGCAAGCATTTTTATCTAGGCTCCATGTGGAAATTCTAACCACATATTGAGGGTAGAGGAATTTGCAAAGTTGACCCCTATGTGCAGAAATTGGACATTCCCTTACTAAGAAAAACCCTAGTTTCCAAAATTGATCGAAAAAATGATCCCTTGTCCATGGACCCACAGTAGAGGGAAAATCCTAGCACTATCTCGATGTCCTGAATCCAACAGATTTGATGGTTTGTCGATCCGAGCAATGGCCATCACTTTATGGCATGTTGAATCCAACCTCCTATAGGCTTTCAAGGACACCTATTGAATCCCTACTTGGGGCATAGAATGGAAACCGTGCAACAAAATGGGATTTTGGTAGTCATGCAAGTGTGTTTAGGAATGTTCCATGTGTGAATTCTAGCCACACATTCATGGTCAAGAAATATGCGAATTTGACCCCCATGTACAAAAATTTTACATTCACTTATTGAGCAAAACCCTAGTTTCTAAAATTCACCAAAAAAATGATATCTTGTCCATGGAACTAGATTAGAGGGCCTCCCATAGCACTATATCGATGTCCTAAATCCAACGGAGCTAATGGTTTGTCAATCCGAGTTCTATCGCACGTTGAATCCAACCTCCTATAGGCTTTCAGGGACACCTATTGAATCCCTAATTGGGGCATAGAATGGAAACTGTGCATCAAAAAGGGATTTTGGTGGGTCATGCAAGCATGTATAGGAAGCTTCCATGTCGAAAACTAGCCATACATTCACGGTCGAGGAATTTGCAAAGCTTACCCCTATGTGCAGAAATTGGACATTCCCTTACTGAGAAAAACCCTAGCTTCCAAATTTGACCAAAAAAATGATGCCTTGTCCATGGACCCACAATAGAAAGCCACTCCTAGCACTATCTCGATGTCATGAATCCAATGGAGTTGACGATTTGTCGATCTGACCAACGGCCATCATTTTATGGCATGTTGAATCTAACCTCCTACAGGCTTTCAGGGACACTTGTTGAATCCCTACTCGGGGCATAGAATGGAAATCGTGCAACAGAATGGGATTTCGGTAGGTCATGTAAGTGTGTTTAGGCATGTTCCATGTGGGAACTCTAGCCACACATTCATGGTCGATTAATATGAAAATTTGACCCCCATGTGCAAAAAATTCACATCCACTTATTAAGCAAAACCCTAGTTTCTAAAATTCACCAAAAAAATGATATCTTGTCTATGGAACCAGATTAGAGGGCCTCCTGTAGCACTATGTCCTGAATCCAACGGAGCTGACGGTTCATCAATCCTAGAAATGACCATCATTCTATCACACGTTGAATCCCACCTCCTACAGGCTTTCAGGGACACCTATTGAATCCCTAACCGGGGCATATAATGGAAACCGTGCATCGAAAAAGGGATTCCAATGGGTCATGCAAGTGTGTTTAGGGCTTCCCATGGAGAAACAAATGATCAGAGTCAAGGAGATAATTATTGGATTCAAGGAGATGTCCTTATAGGATCAACTTCGAGATTCAAGGAAAATGCAATAGACATATCCAAGATAGAGTGGTAGATAATGGTATTGGGCTATAAGGCATGAGTCATGTAAGTATCAATATAATACAACAAATCTATTATGAAAATCAGGGTCAATTTATCAAGTTATAGAATTCTATTGAATTTATCAATCTATTAAGCACTCAATGTATCAAACTGTAAATAATCAATGAGACCATGAAACCAAAATATCTGACTACCACATACCTGACTACCTCCATGTGGTCATTCGAATAGACCATCAAGATCACCTCTAATATCAACGGTATCCTTTAGCCTCTCGTGGTCAGAGTAAGACAACAAGTATCGTGACTTTGATGAGTTCTTGTTTGGCATTTTTTGCAACTGGAGGTTTGTGCCAATAACTAAGTTTGTATAATGGTATACAATTTGACCTGGTCTATAATAGTCAAATACATAACCTTTTTTCTTTCATGCATGGGAAAATTGTGTCAAATATTCTCCTTTGATAACCATCGACCCAATTGGAAAATCATTTCCCTCAGAGTCGCTTAATGAGTTGATGAGGGTCTGCTTCCCATCCAAACAATGTGATAGTCAGTAGTCAGTGTGCCATTCATTGTCTCTTAGGGAAACCACTGCGTATATGTTCCTTGCATAAAATAAAGTGTAGACCTAGGAGTTAGCTAACTAAACACAACTAGTCATCAAACATTTCAAATTTATCAACATAATAGTCGAACCTGGTTGTATGAGATCTGAAATGTGGTCATGGTCATGTGAAATACTCGAAGTGACCCTCCTCCAATTGGGATAATTCTCCAGTTATTTTTCTACGAATGGGGAGCGATACACGATCCCAACTATCAACCCAATCTGTGGATTCACAATTTTCCCATTCACCACTGCTACATGGATAACAAAAACAAGAGAGTTTTCTTGTCCACATTTCAACTATAGCATTGTCTGACATCCTAACTAAATGGAATGCATGAGTTCCTTGGATGATCTTGCACTCATATAGGTGTGATCTATCTACATCGACCACCTCCAAAAAATATCTATGTACATGTGCTTTTTGAGATGATTGGTCTTCTTTCCTTCTAGCTCCCTGCCCCATCACTAAAGAACGCCATACAACAATGGTATTTGCATCTTGGATGAGAGAAATAGTTGTGAATTTCATCTCTTGCCTACGTAATGTAGTCTTGATGCATGCACCTACTCCATCATGTTCCCATTTTCCGTGTCCAATCTCAAAATAGTTCCAAATATGTGGCACCTTGTGCCTCTTGTGGAGAATACACAACCATTGGAAGACATGGGAATTTTTGAACTGTCCCACACAACCATCAGACCAAATCCAATGTTGTTCCATCTGTATATTGTTATCCTCCAAGTGTTTGTAGAACAAATGAAAGCTGTGTTGTATAAAAGCCAAGTCATGACACCTGTCATCACTTATGTAAAAGTGATACTCCTTCAATATAACCCTGTTCTCTTCAGTACTATCTACCCCATGTCTATAGGTGATATGGACCATTATGCTGACCTAGTCTGAGTGATAATATTGACTCTAAATCTCGTTATGTGGTTGAAGAGTGTATTTTTCCGCAAAATCAACCACTGATAATATAGTTCCAATAGGAAATGTATCCATGCACTCTCTAAACTGCTCATCTTGCCAACAAGCCACATGTACATGCTTTACATACTGTTGTGTCTTTTCAAAGTATTCCTCCATGAAGTTGCATACCAGTACTTGGTAGATCAAAAATAAATATGTTATGTACATATCAATAGGTTGTTACATATATGAAGTAGCAATAGATGAAGGAAAAAATACTATTCAAGAACCCGTTACTAACCTAAGAGGTGACTTTTGTAAGCCTTAAACACCCTTATAACACCAACATATAAGCTGTAATACTTAACAGTTCAATCACTTGTAGATATAGATAAAACTTACCAAAAGAAGAAATTCTTTTGAGTATTATCAATGTATAAATTTGTAACAGAGAAAAATCTAAGTCATAAATAAACACATTTAATGATTTGCAAATGAATAACCAACAACATTAATCCATTTGAAACAAGAAAGACATGAGATATGTTAAAGAAATTTAATGGAACTCATAACAAGCAATATGAAAATATCAATACTTTATCAATATCGAGTTCTATAAAAATACATAAACCTTTAATTACAAAGAGGTATCTCCAGTCTCCTATTCGAATCTCTCCCCTTCCAAAAGTTCTTCATGGCAGCAGCTTTTCTGTTCTGAAAGAGAAATCTCTCAGTTGAGTGCCCTCACCCCCCCGCAAACATCTGGGTAGATTTCATAGAAGAGACAAGCAATGGAAGGATAAGGTCCAACCACCAGAACTCTGGTTCATCTAGCTCCAATCCAAACCGACCACAACCAAATTTTGAAAATACTCCTTTGTTCGGGCATGCTTTTCTCCAAATCGATTAAGATATTTCCAAAATGGCTAGTTGTGAGGAGTAAAAGACCCAATTTGTGAAGTGGGTTTTCAACAGTTTTATCAGATTCTTCACGGTTTGAAAGAAAATGGAGCCCGAAATTCGCCTCCCTATTCAGGGGCGATTTAGCTTCTAAAAATAAATGTGGTCTTGATTAATTTTATTTCAACTGTATCTTTTCTCTCAACGATCCATGAATTTATGTTGGAGCTTCCTTCTTTCTTGAGCAATCCAATTTGTGATGCTAAAAATAAATGATCTCCATTGCTGGCAAACAAAGCTTTCACCGACAAACTTCAAATTGGCAGCACAACCATAGTTTGATTATATTATCTTTGGTAAATTGCACAGCTTAGAATCCCTGTAAACGTGCAAAAATTTATATCAATTAGTGTTCATTAACCAAAGTAGAATGTAATATAAATTTTTTAATAATGGAAAATTATCTTTTTCCCAGCGATCGATATCATCATTCAACAATCCTTTTTTTTAAATGTTTTGTTACAAATAGCAAACCAACTTAAGATTATTTTCTTGGAATTTAAGGCGGCTTAGTAACCATTGATTTTACTCCATAGTGAATTATGGCCATTGATTTTAACAATCAAATCTATTATTCTTTGTTAATGATTTTCCAAATAAATAAAACTAAACAAAAACAAGAAGATCCAAAATTAATATTCCCAACAAAATCGGAAATCACATGTGGGGAGGAAAATTCGAATTTGTTTAAAACAATAGGGAAAAACCAAAAACCAAATTTAAACAATAAGTGAAAAATAAAACTACCAAAATTTACAGACCCGAAATCAAATTAAATTATAACCTAAGATAAACTTAGGGTGTGGAAAGATGCGGGAATGAAAATGTGAAAAAGTGATTCCGGCATCCGGCATCCCGCAAGTTGCGGGTTGCGGAAATGTTTTATTAAAATATAAAAAAAATTTACCTCCTGCAATCCACATCTCGTAAGTTGTGTGTTGCGTGTTGCGGGAACATTTAAAATTTGAACAGTTAAAATTAAAGGTCCCCCATCTGCAAAAATGCATAAAAATACTTGGGAAGCTTGAAATTTTGCAAGTTTTTTTTTAGTTTTGTAAACGAAATGATGAAATAAAAATCTAGAAATTATTTAAGAAGAAAATCCAATATCTGAAAACCCTAAACCTAGAAAAATAAAAACCATTTACAATTTAATTCTTAAGAAAATAAATGTTGGTGTAACATCCCTCGCCACCTCGATCTAGAACTCACAGTGTAAGTAAACATCACTGTAAGTATCCACTCTAAAACTTTGTCAAGTTGTGGTTATAATTGATAGGGTTAAAGACTGAAAGCTTCAAACGACTAAAAACGACAATTTGGCGGCGAATCCACTCAGGGGAAGGGGCAGTCATGGATAGAACCTAGCGACTCGATCAATGATCACTATGGGTCATCAGATTTCTTGTGAGTGCTAAGGGAATAGTGAGTTGTGATTACTCACTGACACAACAGCCATTGTGCATAAGTTGGAATCGATTGAGAAACAATGCTTTACTTATTGAGGAAATGAGGGGGCATGCAAATTGTTGGAGTACAGTGGTTAACTCGGTTATTTTATTTTTCCACTATGCTAAGTAGATTGTTATGTACCTAAGGATAGGGAAAGAGGATCTTGCTTGTAAGTAGACAACTCCATTAAGATAAATATATATATAGATATATGTATGTATTCCTCGAATGAAAAGAGAAAGAAAAATATTTTAAAAAAAAGAGTATTAGAAGGCATAAGACTTCGACGAATACCTCTTATGTTACCTCAGATACACTTCCAGTATCTTATGCATAATTAAAATGTTAGTATAATGTTACAAGACATGTGTTAATTTTAAAAGGGAACCTTGATTCCTCTCTTACACCACATAATGGGGATACAAGAGACTTTAAAGGCTTTTTTCGCATGCAACATTTATGACCTCCTTTCAAAAAAAAAAAAGAAGAAGAAGATAGGATCGTATGACACATTTATAAGGGAAACATTTAATTGATGATGCGCAACCAAATTTAAAAATATAGAGGCATAATATCATAGTATGTATTTTGTAAGTTTTACATTATTAGGCATTATTTTAAAGGAAAGGAGAATATTCCGTTAGTGCTTTGTGTCATGTGAGAGGATCAATGTCCCACTAATGCCCAAGAAATTGAGATCTAGATTTAAAGGGGGTAACATAATTATACTGGAAAAGTTAAAACAAAAAGGGGGAATGTTAAAATTTCGAATAATGCCTTGTATTAAAGACTAAGCGATACCTGTTTTGAACAAAAGTTAAAAGTATGTTAATCCCACATGCAATGGGAGAGAAAAGACCCGGAACGCTACGGGTTATTTAAAGGAGTAAAGATGCACGTGAAAAGGGCAGACGCTTGGAGGTCGAAGAAATTACAAGGGATCATGGGCGAAAGAAGCCAAGTTCATTTGGGAAGGGGCGCGACCCGCTAGCTATTGCTTGGTAAGAACATCCTGCATTTCCCTTCTGGAGCATGGTATGTTCTGTTTTCTTTTTGCTTTGTATGCATTCTTTATTTTTGGAAATGAAGAGTTTTGGTTTTGCTATAGTCTATTTTTCTTGGATGGTTGATGCTGTAGAAAATGGCGATCTTTGTTTTTTTCTGCGAGTCGAAATACCTATAGTCTTGGACTTTCTATTTTGTTTCTTTTAATAAAAAAAAAACGAGAGCTTCAGACTATAGATAAACTGAGTTTACTGTACCAGTTACCTTTCTCGCTGGGGTTAGCTTATAGCTGAAACTGAATTGTTCAGCATAATTGGTTTTGTTGTCTGCGTTTTGTCAAAAAGAAATCTTATTGGATGGTTGCCTAACGATATTGGCCTGTTGACTACATTTATTAATGTGTAAGAAGAACTTGAACATTTTCCTTCTGTTAACCTTCAGTAGCTTCCAAAGATATCCAAATACACCAAATTATACTAAGTTACTTTCTTCATAAATAAGAGATATCTCCTTTTGATACCTTCAGTAGCGTCTTTGTAATGAAAAGCAATGCAATTTTAGTTATATTATGTTTAATTCTTTAACCATGTGTAGAGCTTGTTTTCGATTCGTCAGAAAAGTTAAAGATTGCTTAGTAAATCAATCCATTTCACGGTAAATATTGCACTTGGATGCCGACGGCATTTGGGATAACGATGTTCATCCTACGTGTTTATTTATACCTTACCTATATTATTTACCACTTACCTCTACAGACCGTAGTAATGCCGAAGACGCACTACTCTCTGCGCTCTGGTGTGATACCGATCCCGTGGCAGCCTTTGTACACATCTTATGTTTTCCTGTCGTGCTACCAAACAGCAGTAAAATCGCCTCCTTGAAATGCCTCAACGAATCCAGAACGACCTCCTTTAAAAATGTAATATATACTCTCCACTATGTTTTATCCATCACAGCCATGGATGAATGTCTGTAAATTGCCAGAAGCTGGCAGAGTTGCCATCCCTTTAGATGAGTGCCGCAAGTACATAGTTTACCAAGGCTTAAGTGTGATTTTTTTATTTATTGTTGTTCTTCGTATGCGTCGTAGTTGTTGGAATGGTTTTGAGAGATATAGGACTCCTCAATCGTTGGATGGTCGACATTAATGCCTCCCCTGGATCTCGTATGAAACTGCCCTTTTAATTCTTTTATTTATCTATGTCTAAATGACTGTAAATGGTTTTATGCCTTGTGTAATTAGATTACGTGATTTGTTTAGGTATATCCAAATGATAGTAAGCAGAACTGAATGTTTGCAAGCAGTTCGGTACATTGTGATTCGGATTTCATACATCTGAATGATACATCTGAGCGAATTGTAGTAGTATCGATACATGTGAATGATTGTGTGGGCATGTTCGAACCGAGTTCAAGGGGACAAGTTGAACAACTAATCCTTTTACTAGTAATTACTATATAAACACTATCTCCTCATACGTTAAGTACAAAATAACAATTTATCTCTTATTCAGTGGCCAAACATGTGATCTTGTTTTGGGGAAAATTCCTTACCCTAGTGGGTTCGTCGCCAAGCTCGGGAGTGACTCTAGGCAGAAGAATGCACGCCAGATAGAGTCAGTTGGTTGAGTGGAAAGTCGAAGTGAATCTTTCAGTTGGTCCAGTCTTTTAATGTAGAAGATGAAGTTTTAATTTGGTTTTATTTTCTAGTTATTAGTGCTAGTCGTTAAAGTGGCTAGCTGCATTTATAAAATGAGTTTATATTTTCCTCTTTGAATAGTTGAATATTTTAATGCTAAGTTGTGAAGCGTAGGGAAGGATTCGTAATGAGGATGCGGATGATGAAAGTATGGTAGAGCACCATACAGTAAATATGCATTCGATTATGAAACAGATTATTTATTCTATTCATCAAACTGTAACTATCTAATCTTGTTGTATCTTAATAGCTGCCTCGGGGTTTCTTGTCCCTTCTCCCGTTGCTTGTACTTGGATCACTCGATGAATGGTATAAGAAGGGTGATAGGGATTTTATTCATGCATAGTTAAAATTTGTTGATATAGATCAGTATCATTCCAAGGATTATTACATGAACAAAGCATTGTATCTGTCATGCCTATGCTAACTATGTCTAATGAATAACCTATGAATTGAGAAAAGATCTCCTGATTGTGATTGTATAGAATTATTGAAGTGCTTGCAGGACAAGTAGTCGAATCATCCTGCAATGACAAGAATTCAAAGTAAATAGAAAAGAACTCATGGAAATTATAAATATAATCTACATATACTTGTGTATGTCCCTTATATAATCTGGTTGTAAAGTAAGTGACAAATGGAGACAGAGAAATTAACCTCCTAATATTCCTTGCATGTAGTATGAAATGTTCCTTATGACTTAGTTTGGTTTAAGAAGTTGCAAGTAACATGATGACCACATGGAAAAATAAAGAATATGCATGTTATATTTTGGCATTCCTTAAGGATGGTTTTATGGTCAAATAACGTAAGAATGAGCTTAATCCAATGGGTGTGACTAAGTCTTCGTGATGTAGAGAAACTCAATTTCAATTCATTTGGATGTCACAATCTAAGTTTCCCTGACATTGTTATCTTAGGTGTTGTTGGTATATTACCTTTTTATTTGTCCTCATGGTGAGGAAGTTGTAGAAAGTCTTATTATGTTTGAATTGAATCTAAGAATGACTGTTTAGGAAAGATTGTTCCTTAATCCTTAATTGTGTATAGGAAGGTAATACTGTAAAAAAAAAAAAAAAAGATAATTGGAAAGATGTTACTGTTATCTTACTAATTTAAGGTATGCACCGTAAGCCATCTTTAGGGCACTATGATGATGACATGTTGTGAATTGCGTTAAAGAAAATTCTCAAAATGATTGTTTACAATGTGCATGAATCTTCTTAACAAGGTTGCTGCTAATAGATTTGACTCCTCTGTAGTAATAGTGTAAACATAAAACAAAATCTCTGCACACATTGGCACCTAGGTATAAGAGGGGTGCTACAGTTGGAAACAAGTTAAGTATCACTCCTATAATATAGGAGAGTCAATGAATTCCACAAATAGGTTTCTAACAGAATCATTTTCCAAGAATAAAAAACCTAGAAAAGAATAATAATAATTCAAATTAGCTTATTGAAACTAAAACTTATCCATGATCAAACTAATTTCACACTCATGAATGTTGAATTTTAATCCACAAATTTCTAAATAATGATAAAATCAAATCTCATTGAAATTAGGGAATTTAGGATTCAAACAAACTAAAACATGTATTTTTTTAATTTTCATAACATCCAATTGTGTATAAAATTAATATATGGATTTAATGAAACACACAAGTTAAGTTAATGAAAGTCAAAACATAACCATGAATATTTAAAAGATTTCAATAAGCTTAAGCCAAATATTACAAACATTAAACTAATATAAGCAAATAACCCAAAGACCAATATTATTTAAATATTTACATTGCAATTCTAGGCATGCAAACGGGAAAATAAAACTCAATCAAGTCTAAATATCGGACCAATGCAATACACAAAAGCATGAGAGAAGAAATGATAAGATCAATCCAAATCCCAGAGCGAAGGTAATAACCAACCATTATTTCGAATAATCAATTTGTGCAGTGAAAACCAAGCTTAGGTGGGGGATGTGAAAGATAACATGGTAAGATAACCACCAAGATCATACATGAATAAAAGAGAAAATATAAGCTAGAGATCAGTAAGAAAGGAAACAATCCAAATAATAGAAAAGATCTAGATTGCAGGAGAAGAGTTGTGCGCGTTTATTTCACAAATATACACACCCTCTCCGCAATCTGCAATCTGCAATTGCAGGTTACGGGTTGTGGAAACACACAACACAATCATAAATCAAATACTCCTCACAATCCGTAATTGTAGGTTGCGGGTTGATTGACTGACTCACAAAAATGTCCCTGCATCCTGCATTTCACATTACAGGATGCGGGATGAAAAAATCGCAAATATTAAACCTAAAGATCCTGCAATCCACATTACGGGTTGCAGGATGCGGATTGCGGGAAGGACACAATTTGGGAAAATAGTCTTTTCCACAACTCACTAAAAACACGCAAAAAATGCATAAATATGAAGAATTTAGCTAACTCAAATCATAGAAACTATGATAAACGTTTTGGGGACCCCAAAACGACTTAAGAAATTCAGAAAATTTACCTTACATGTAAAATTGGGGTTCCCGTGTTTTATTGAAAACATGGGATCTGTTGTGCCTACAACAGTGACCAATTGTATTGTTTTCCTTTCATTCCCGCCACCGATATCATACGTGACATATTTGAATGACTGCAAGTTCACTTCATGTCTCCCAAGTTCATGCTCATCGGTGACATGTATGCATTTGTCCAAAAATTCCATTCCACCACACCTTAGGCATGTCCTATCTACTCAAGGCCTTTGATAAAATGTGCAACCTTCTGTCCTTCTACACACGGTGTTATGGATAAACTCTCTAGATGATGTCAGTGGAAATGTACATTAGAGGAAATTTCAACTCAAAATGGGCCTCCTAAAAGGAATTAATAAAATAATAGTTAAAATAATAAAATAATATTTATTAATTTTGGAGGAAAAAAAGAAAAAAACTACTTTTTTTGTTTGTATTTTTGACATATCTCCCCGTGTTTTTACTCAAATTTCGATTGGGAGAGCTCGTTGGATGCAGAATTAAATTTCACATCCAACGAGTACCTACTTGGCATACTTTTGACGGACCCTGCTACCCCAAAAACAAGAAATACCTGAAAAAACATGATGATGGCAGAATTAAATTTCACATCCAACGAGTACCCACTCGGCATACTTTTGACGGACCCTGCTACCCCAAAAACAAGAAATACCTGAAAAAACGTGATGATGACATCATCATCATGTTTTTTCAGGTATTTCTTGTTTTTGGGGTAGCGGGGTTTGTCATCATCATGTTTTTTCAGGTATTTCTCGTTTTTGGGGTAGCGGGGTCCGTCAAAAGTATGCCGAGTGGGTGCTCGTTGGATGTGAAATTTAATTCCACATCCAATGAGCTCTCCCAATCGAAATTTGAGTAAACACACGGGGAGATATGTCGAAAATACAAACAAAAAAAGTAGTTTTTTTATGATACCTATCCCCAAATTTATATTAAAAAATGTTTAAGACCTATACGGTATTTCAAATTTAAATCAATTTCATTGGCTAACACATGATGACATGGAATTTGAATCAAAGTTAAAAGGCCCATTTTGAGTTGAAATTTCCTCTAATGGTTGAGCATTCCTGCACAAGAGTGTTATGCAAAACACACAATATATGTATATATGTGTCATAGTAATAACTTTACTCAATGTGATATCGACAACAACATGTGTTTCAAGTTGTGTTTATTTTAACATACCCTGGTTTGCATTTCTCGAAGGATCTCTGGCCCAAGTTAAGTTCATTATGTTCATGCCTAAATCTCTCATATAATTATGTTTGTCTCATGTCAAGAAAATGTTTAATGTGAAGCTCATGATCCCTTGAACCCCTTCTCAATTTTAGTACATCTTTTTGGTTGGATGAAGATCTACTATTGTCATGCCAAAACTCTTGCACCAAACCCTTTACCACATCAATTGACAATGAGCTTCATATCGAAGTGTGGCAACCTGCCAATGAAGGACTAGACATTTGTTTCACCAGAGTCAAGTTGTTCTCTTCTAGAACAATACCTACATAGTGCTTTGATATCCAATCCTACAAGTTTGGATGTAGGCTTAATAAGGAGAAAGGACCTGGTGCTTTTGTTCACGATTGATTGTGACAACACACGACGAGTTGCATTGTGATCCTTTGAACGAGATTTCTTTCCAATATTATTAAATGCATCTACTAAACTTCTGTAACATAAGAACTTGGTTCATAAGTGTTTATCATCTTTATCCCTAAGTTTTTCCTAACAATAGTCATAGACCTAGATTTTAACAACGATATAAATAATCTACATTTATCTCCATCACATTTAGAATCAAAATAGTTGACAAGTATCTGTTGATCTTGATATGCAATACTGTGTTTAGACAATGTACCTTCAAGCGAACCAATGAGACTTTCATCGATCTGTATATATTTTGGAGTTCTTCGGCGTGAAGTTTCTAATGGAGGTAGGGAGGTTGGAACTGCACCCTGTACCATATCACCCGGTCGGTCTAGCGTTTGAACATGAGCTTCATGTCCTTTCTTGTCTTCCTGACAGTTGGATAGTGGCAATTGGAAATCATCTTGGCTGGTCTAAACAACATTGTCTTCTTCGAGCATACCTTCAGCATTCAATGTCTCTCTAACTTCATCACTTGTATACCCACATTCAATTAAATATGCAAAGGTTTCAGGTGGCCTTGATGTGCGCCTACATTTTACTCCTTAATCAAAGCCATGCAGTGCTCGTTCTTCTACTGATATGGTGACCGAAGGCCCCTCGAGCAAATGCTTTTGTCTTTCTTGATGTGGATTGGTAGGAAGAACTGTAGCATCCTCAACAACTGGAATTGGTTGAGTGTCCATAGAGCATCTTCGATTGGTCATGTCATTTCTTTTCTTCTCTCTAATTTCTTCAAGGATTTCATTGAGTATCCGCTTCCTTTCTGATTTTCTTGCTCAATTGCGTGAGTTTCCCATGACCACAATGATCAATGATATATATGGTTTCCTTTGCTAGCTCCTTAATGGAAAGCTACCCAAGATTGGTTTCTTTCTTGCTCAATTGTTTCTAGATACTCAAGATAGGGGGAAGATTGGGAAGAATGTTGCCTTTGCTAGCTCCTCAATTCCAAGAAAAACAATGGTAGCGATGCTCTATGGTTCTCCTCAATGGGAAATTCCCCAAGCTTGGTTTCTTTCTTGCGCAATTGTGTCTACATACTCTTGAGCTAGGGGAAAGATTGGGAAGAATACATTGCCTTTGCTATCTCCTCAATTGAAAGAAAAACAATGGTAGAGATGCTCTATGGTTCTCTTCAATGGGAAATTCTCCAAGCTTGGTTTCTTTCTTGCTCAATTGTGTCTACATACTCCACCACAATGACTGAGTTAATGTTTCCTTTGTTAGCTCCTCAATTGCAAGAAAAACAATGGT
>LPNX010594233.1:0-12342 GCA_001517045.1 Pseudotsuga menziesii | reverse complement strand
ATTGATACAGAACCTTCCAACCACCAAGAAGAAAGGGAAGACCAGTTTAAGAAAGAATGATGTCATGGTGCAGTATCGAGACCTGAAGAGAAGTTCATAGTTCCATCATG
This sequence comes from Pseudotsuga menziesii, assembly GCA_001517045.1. NCBI lineage: Eukaryota > Viridiplantae > Streptophyta > Pinopsida > Pinales > Pinaceae > Pseudotsuga > Pseudotsuga menziesii. The sequence goes on along the minus strand of LPNX010594233.1, from coordinate 12,232 downwards.
CAGTAGATGGAAACATCGTGGGATACAAAGTGTTGGGGCTCCGACCCTTAGGTTCTTTAGTTTCGGTAACTCCGCGGGTTTTGCATGTAAATGGAGTTCCGCATCAAAATAGTCTTAGGGGTGTCGAGGGTGGGTCGAAGCCCCCTTTTGTAACTAACCCATGGTTTAAGTCCAGGGTTAGGGTTTTGGGCGCCCATGGTTTAAGTCCATGGTTTTGTAACAGTACGCTATATAAATAGGCACTTATGTAATGAAGTAGGGTTAGGTCTTTAACGATTATCCTATGATTCTATTGTACTGCGAAGATAAGAGACTGTACAAGGGTTTTGTAAGGAAAGGTTAAGTCCCAGCTGTGTGCGTGGACGACCTCTGCAGCTGTGTGCGCAGAGGGTTTTGTAAGTGATTAGAAAATCTGCAACTGTGTGCGCAGAGGCCTTCTGCTGTGTGCGCGGCTTTGAGGACTTGAAGAGATCTACAGCTGAGTGCGCAGATCAGAACTGTGGTTTTGTAAAGAGTTGAATAAACAGAGTTCTTTGGATGTAACCCCTACACTGGGGGTGAACCATGTTACATCTCGTGTCTTGGTTCTTGTGTTATTGTGATATTTCTATTATGTTCTTTTATGCATTAATAACTATAAATCTGATAAGAAAGATCGTTGTGAATTCCCAGTAAAGGGTTAAGCAAGTCATAGTTTGTTTATCTATCTGTGAAGATTATATATATGAATGTCGGAGCTCTGTGTTAATTGATTATAATCTATTAAAGGCTAAAGGTACAGTAATATCCCTCTTCTGCTTGCAAAAACCTGATTCTGCGGCACCCCATAGCTGTTTCAAGTGAGACTGTAGCCTGTTCGCAGGTTGCTGCCGAAAGGGCCAACACTGTGGGTCTTTTGTTGGTGCGAAGTTATTGGTAAAACCCGGGTCTGCCCTATATCCCAACAAATTGGTTCCGTTGCCGGTTGAACTCAGTATCTATTGAAGAGGGATCTACGTTGTACCTCGAGGGCTATGTTCTGGAGACCCTCCATAAAATAAATTGGTGACTGGTTCGAAGAGACCTATTTGAAGTTTGTAGAGCAAGAAAATAAGGATCCTCGCCGTACTGTGGAATTTTTTTTGCAAAGGTACGTCTTTTATGATGTTTATGAAATTTTCTTTGGTAGTATACACATAGAATTGCACCAGTGGTTATCCAGGTTAACAGAGAGAAGGACGAACTTACAAGAAAATCAGTTTCTTCCCTGGACCCCCGCAAGGATCACTATCTTGAAAAGGGTGAACAACGCGATCTCGTGAGCTGTCGATTTCTGGACAGCGCGAACCCATGAAGAATTTGTGACGGAGTTCGCCATCAACACGAATACCTCCTTTAGCGAAGCTAAACGACAATTCTTCAAAGGACCACGCGGTAAGTACTTGAACTTGTTGAGCTTGAATATTAAAATGCTATTGGCTAAAAAAGGAATTTTGCTTATAGCATCCGATTGTTAGATCTAATACTACTAACCTATGGTTGGAAGTGACTGGGACTTCAACGAGCAAAGTGGTTTGCTGTGAAACGGTAAGAGATATAAGAGAGACCTTGGCTCCTCTACTGAGTACACCCCTTTAAGTTCAGAAGAATCTGACTCCACTGAAACCCCCTCTGTTAGAAACCCTCCCATAACCCCGCAACAAAGACCTGTTATCCCCAAAAACCTGTCGCAGTCTGCAAGTAACCCTAGCCCGACTGTCCCTGTCACAGGTCGGCCTACCCCAGCAAGTTCTCCTACCAATCCCTCTTCCTTCCCCCCTAGATACCCAATGGCCCACGTTCATGATGACATCAAGCTACCAGTTTTTAAGGGAACTGGATCGGAGGATCCAGAACAGTTCTGGTTTCTTTGCGAAGCTGTTTGGACCGCAAAGAACATTACGGACCAAGATGTGCGAAGAGCGCAGCTGATAACTTCCTTCCATGACCGAGCCTTGACTTGGTTTATGAAGTTTTCTAGCACTCAAAATCCTATATTGGATGATATTAAAATAGCGCTGATAAGAGAATTTAAGAAGCCTAAATCTGAGTCGCAGTGCATCACTGAGTTAAAAGAGATTCAGCAGCGACGAGGTGAATCTATGTGGGATTTTGATTAGAGATTCAAATTCCTGCTAGATCAAGTTAGCTTCACGATCGGAGGAGCTCAACATAAGGAATGGTTTATTGCAGCATTACTACCTCACATCAAAACTCCACTCATGCAACAGAAGGTTGCTGATCAGCAAGAAGCTCTAGAGATTGCCATGAAGCTCGAAACAGCCCCTGTCGGCGATAATTCTGGCATAGTTCAAATTCAAGCACAGCTGGAGGAAATGGCTTTAGAGCTTCGCGATCTGAAGAAGGGGAAATCCACCTGCGAAGAGGTGTGGTGTACACGATGCTGAACAGAAGGCCATGACAAGGATCAGTGTCCAGCGTTGAGAAACTATTTGAATACTGGCACACCGAACCCGCTGAATCCGATTGTTCTTTACTGTGAAATCTGTCGAACTACTGGCCAGCATCGACCAGAAGATTGCTATCTATTACAGAGGTATGTTCAAGTCCCGAAGAATCCTTACTGTAAGTTCTGTAAATCCGTAGGCCACAATGAAGATGAGTGTCGCAGCTTCGACCTCATGAGGGAGTGTACCTACGACGCTTATAGGGTTCACCCAGATGCACAAGGCAATGATGGATATGGTTATCGGGGTGGTCGAGGTAGCTTCAGAGGCCGAGGTCGTGGTATGCCTGGCGGTGGTTGAGGCCAGGTCATCTGCTACAACTGCAATCAAGCAGGACATCTAGCTTGTGACTGTGAGAACCCAACCATGACATGTCGATATTGCAGAGCAGTCGATCATGTCATCGAGCAATGCCCACAGTTGATAGCTAAGATCCAAGAGAGAAAAAACAAACCTACTCAGAATGTCCAGTTGGTGTTTGTAGAGCCACGAACGATTCCAGTTGTTAATGTTGTCACAAGGAGTGGAACTACAACAGATGCGCAGAGTAAGGAAAGACAGCCTGACGAAGCTTGGGTGTGCAAGTCCATAGTGAAGGATCCAACATTTGATGTCCGACGAGAAAAAGAAACTTTTCCAGAGGTGAGACAAGACTTTGTTGATCCAGAACTGCCAGAAGCAAACAAGCAGCATTAGCAGTCACAACCTCAAGAAAGTGCACAAGGTCAAGTAAGTACTCTGTCCTCGTTTTTACAAAGTTGCATCAAGTTGTTAAGGAACCAGAATGCCTTGAGTGAATTACAAAAAGTCATTCAGTCTTGCGAATCTCACCAAAGTCCTAGTCAAGAAAACGCTGTTAGTAGAATTAGAAGAGCTGAGAGAGAGATGAGACTACATGCTCAGGTAGGAGAGTATGATATGAAGGATATTATCTTAGATCTAGGTTCAGAAGTCAATATTTTAACTAAACAGACATGGGAACAAATGGGGAAACCTACCCTTGATTGGTCACCTATACAGTTGAGACTAGCCAATCAACAGAGGATTGTGCCCTTAGGAAGATTCTCCCGGGTACCAGTAGACATAGATGGAGTACGTACTGTAGCAAACTTCGAAGTCATTGAGATCATTGATGATAGCAACCCCTACCCAGCCTTGCTAGGAATTGAGTGGGCATTAGACAATGATGCAGTTATCAATCTTAAAAAGAGACAGATGTCCTTTGAAGGGAAGGGTCTATGAGCCATACTACCATTAGATCCTTCTCAGGGAGAAAGATATACAGAGCCAGTCAGGGAGGGAGATCAGGATTTTCTGGATCACATCTACAACATCACAGCGAAGGAGGAATATTATGTCAAACCTACTACTGAAGGAATAATGGATTGGCAGTGTGATAGTTCCTGCATTTTCGACTCAGACGATGGTCTAGAGGATTGGCAGAATCGCCTGTATGAGCTACATGGCCATAGGTGCGCAAGAATTACCAAATCTCTCAAATGCCTTAGCGCAGAGACAAGAGCTTTGCCTACCTATGAGGGGTTGACAGACCCAAGAGAATTTATCGCACAGTTCTCAGAACAAGTACCAGAGTCACAGAGAATGCAGATTCTGGAAACAACATTAAGAGCTACAGCAGCTAGATGGTGGAATGGCCAGAAGAAGTATATTCACAATTGGAAGGATTGTCATAAATCCCTTCGCCTAAGATTCACCGATCAACCTCAAGAGGTGCGACGCAAGTTTACCGGGAAGAATAGTCCTCAGGAACATTTGAAGCAGTGTTATGCAGCATGGGAGCGTGTACCTCATGAAGAATGGGTACACAGGTTTGTGCACACTTTGGAACCAGTAGCAAAGAATTGGTATACGGAGGTCGAACTTCGACATGGTACTGTAAGTTGGGATAACTTGGTTGATAGTTTTATGCTTACATTTTCTATTAATGAAGTTTTCCCTGCTTTAGATGCAGTTGTTAGGTTGATCCACACCAAGGTATTTGATGCTCAAGAAATAGTTGAATACCAACCGGATTGGAAGGAACAAGAAGCTAATTCCATGGAATGTTATAACCTCGCAATTGACGAGGATGGCGATCCGCGCAACATCAACATTCCTGAGTCAGAGGGACACTGCGAAGTACATGGACCAGCAGTCGAAGCACCTGAAGTGACTCAGCCCCTGAAGACGTGGACCGTAAACATTGGGTCAGAAGAAAACCCCAAGTATGTTACGATTGGAGATTATTGGGATGAAGAAATGGTGAGTAAAGTGACCCAACTTCTCCACGAGTATCAGGACCTATTTCTGACAAATTTTTCTGAGATGAAAAATCCTTGGGGATATAGGAGTAGTAAAGATCCCCTTGAAACCTGATGCGAAGCCTGTGAAACAGAGCCCGTATCGGCTGAACCCCAAGTATAAGGAAAAAGTTAGACTGGAGTTAGATAAGATGCTTGCTGTAGGAATTATTGAGCCTGTTGAAGAATCTGAATGGGTTAGTCCAATGGTAGTGCAAGAAAAGAAGACTAAGGGTGAAATTCGAATCTGTGTTGATTTGAGGAAACTGAATGATGCGTGCCTGCATGACCCCTTTCCTACTCCTTTTACAAATGAATTTCTAGATAATGTTGGAGGTCAAGAAGTGTACTCTTTTACTGATGGATTTTCAGGCTACCACTAGATCAGAATTGCTCCAGAGGATCGACATAAGACAACATTTGCTACAGAAATGGGATCCTTCTAATACACAGTTATGCCCTTTGGATTAAAGAATGCACCTGCCATGTTTTCTAGAGTAGTAATTTGTGTATTTAAAGAGTTTATACATAAATTATTAGAAGTTTATTTTGATGACTGGACTATTTTTGGGTTACTAAAAGACCACATAACTAGTTTAAGACTTATGCTGGACAAGTGTAGACAGCACTAGATCTCCTTGAACTTGAATAAGTGCATCTTTTGCGCACCCTTTGGCATTCTGCTGGGTCATATTGTCTGTAAGCAAGGATTGATGGTGGATCCTGCGTAGATAGCAATCATTGTGAACTTGCCACCCCCGAAGTCAGTCAAGCAACTGCACACCACACTTGGTCACACTGGATACTACAGGAAATTTATTAAAGGTTACGCCCAGATCACAGCCCCGATGGAGAAACAGTTGAAGAAAGAAATTAAGTTCAAATGGACACCTGAGTGTCAAGAAAGCTTGGACATTCTAAAAGAAAAAATGGTAACTGCCCCTATATTGGTATTTCCTGACTGGAATAAGGAGTTTTATGTGCATGTCAATGCATCCTCTATAGCTCTGGGTATAGTATTGGCTCAGACATGAGAAGGAAACATTGATCACCCTCTTGCCTTTGCAAGTCACAAGTTGTCAATAGCAGAAAGGAACTATACGCCGACAGAAAAGGAAGGTTTAGCTATGGTATATGCTTTGCAAAAGTTTCGACATTATCTATTAGGTTCTCATTTTAAAATGTTCACTGACCACTCTGCTTTGAAATATTTAGTTAACAAGCCTGTGTTAGGTGGACGAATATGTAGATGGCTAATATTGTTTTAGGAATATGACTTTGAGATTATAGTTAAGCCAGGAAGACTTAACCTGAGACCAGAGCATTTGTTGAGGCTCGAATCAGGGGAAGAGCCCACTAGCTTAGATGAAGGTCTTCCTGACGCCCAGTTATTCGCCATCCAGATGGTCAATGACTACTTTCAGGACATTGTTCAGTATTTGGCTACAGGATTTGCACCCTCGGAGATGACAACACAGCAGAAGAAGCAGTTGGTGGTTCACGCTGCTGACTTTACCTTGGTCGCAGGACAACTATACAAGATGGGACCAGATGAAATACTGCACAGGTGTGTCTTGGAGCATGAAAAACCCTTGATTTTGGCTGAGGCACACTATGGTGCAGCGGTAGGACATTATGCAAGAAAAGCTACAGCACAGAAGATTCTGGCAGCAGGATTATGGTGGCCTACACTTCATAAGGATGCCAGGGAGTACTGCCACAGCTGCAACATCTGTCAGAGGACAGGTAAACCATCCAGGAGGGATGAGATGCCTCTCATTCCATAGGTAACTCTACAAGCCTTTGATAAATGGGCTATTGATTTTGTGGGACCTATAAATCCCCCTGCAAAGAAATCAGGAGCAAGGTATATTATTACAGCAACAGAGTACCTTACCCGTTGGGCTGAAGCTCAACCAGTCAAAGATTGTAGCGCTACTACAGTTGCGAAGTTCATCTTCGACAATATCTTAACAAGGTTTGGATGTCCTAGAATTCTTATGAGTGACCAGGGATCACACTTTCTGAATAAAACTATCGAAGCCTTGACTGAATAATTTCAGGTGTACCATCAGAAGAGTACTACGTACCATCCTCAAGCCAATGGAACTGTGGAAGCCTTCAATAAAATTATTGAGCAGGCCCTGACCAAGGTTTGTAATGTTAATAGAAATGATTAGGATCTCAGAATTCCGGCAGTCCTATGGGCTTACAGAACCACTTGCAAAAAGTTGACAGGCCATACACCTTTTAGGTTGGTTTATGGGCAGGAAGCAGTTATGCCGATGGAGTACATTGTTCCTAGTCTTAGAATAGCCGCCTTCACAGAGATGGATGACCTAGGTACGTTGAACAAAAGGATAGCTCAGATAATAGAACTAGAAGAGGACAGATTCATTGCAGGCTTCTAGCAGCAAGTCCAGAAAGCTAGAGAAAAAGCGTGGCATGACAGGCACATTAAAAAGAATCAATTCCAGATCGTTGATCTTGTACTCTTGTATGACAGTAAATTCATGAAGTTCCCGGGAAAGTTTAAGACCCATTGGAAAGGAACATACATAGTTCAGAAAGTTACTGATGTTGGCACAGTCCAGTTAGCTAAATTGAATGGAGAAACCTTGCCTTCCATGGTGAATGGAAGTCGGTTGAAGAAGTACAGGGACAAGCCGGGACCCTCTAGTCAGGAGTAATAAAAGGAGGAAGAGTCTAAGTACCAAGAATAGTTGCGAGTGGGTACTAGAATATAATCAACCTGTCAAAAGGTCGCAGCTAAAAGTTGGGTCGCAGTTTAAAATTATGACTGCTCGGGAAGATTGAATTTGGTGGCATTGGAACGTGCACTGCGTTGAGTGCCCTTAATGATGAGATCTTACGAAATTTAGTGGTGTGTGGGACGAGATCCACCACCTCTCGATCAGATTTGATATCCATGATGCACCATTATGACAGCTCTGATCGCTGGATTCTTTAAAAAGACATCTAGTCCTACATATTTCGCATTCTATAGTTTCTGCAGTGAAGACCATGTCGAACGACTGTGAAGCTCTGGAGATGTTACAAGAGTTCAGGGAGAGAGGTCTCCAGAACCTCCTGAGCAATCCTCCTATGCAAACATGCTCGACCATAAACAAAGAAAGGCAGAAGTTCGCTCTAGGAGACGTGAAGAAAAGCAGAAGTGCACTCTATGCGGCACTATGAAAGGCAACAGTCCTCACAGAGAAACCCTGAAAGAGCCCAAGAGGTATCCTCCTGGGTTAGCAGAACTGAGGCGGCCGTTTGTCTTATGCAAAAGCACAATGACATGCAAGTCTGAGGGTACCTAAGCCCCCCAAGTTGTGGATGGTCAAATGTTTAAGAGGCATAGCAGACAAGCAGACCAAAGAATGGGGTCGCTAATAGACCCAGAAGGTCCTCACCAGCATAAAAATTACGAAGCCAAGGAGTAAGTCGTCAATAACAGCACACGCAGCCTCAGAAAGCAGTCCATCCCCTTCGCCAGCAAGATTCTAGTGCACTGAAGAGTACCAGAGTGCCTCGGGACGGGTCACAAGTGAGTCTTAGGGGCCTGTTGGGGCTTCGACCCTTAGGGTATTAGTTTCGATAACTCCGCAGGTTTTGCATGTAAGTGGAGTTATGCATCAAAATAGTCTTAGGGGTGTCGGGGGTGGGTCGAAGCCCCCTTTTATAACTAACCCATGGTTTAAGTCCAGGGTTAGGGTTTTGGGCACCCATGGTTTAAGTCCATGGTTTTGTAACAGTGCACTATATAAATAGGCACTTATGTAATGAAGTAGGGCTAGGTATTTAATGTTTATCCTATGATGCTATTGTACTACGAAGCTAAGAGACTGTACAAGGGTTTTGTAAGGAAAGGTTAAGTCCCAGCTATGTGCGTGGACGACCTCTGCTGCTGTGTGCGCAGAGGGTTTTGTAAGTGATTGGAAGATCTGCAGCTGTGTGCACAGAGGCATGCTGCTGTGTGCGCGGCTTTGAGGACTTGAAGAGATCTGCAGCTGAGTGCGCAGATCAGAACTGTGGTTTTGTAAAGAGTTGAATAAACACAGTTCTGTGGACATAACCCCTACACTGGGGGTGAACCACGTTACATCTGGTGTCTTGGTTCTTGTGTTATTGTGATATTTCTATTATGTTCTATTATGCATTAATAATTATAAATCTGATAAGCAAGATCGCTGCTAATAAATTGCTTCGCTGTGAATTCCCAGTAAAGGGTTAAGCAAGTCATAGTTTGTTTATCTATCTGCGAAGATTATATATATGAATGTCGGAGCTCTGTGTTAATTGATTATAATTTATTAAAGGCTAAAGGTACAGTAATATCCCTCTTCTGCTTGCAGAAACCTGATTCTACGGCACCCCATAGCTGTTTCGGGTGAGAGTGTAGCCTGTTCGCAGGCTGCTGCCGAAAGGGCCAACACTGTGGGTCTTTTGTTGGTGCGAAGTTATTGGTAAAACCCATGGTCTGCCCTATATCCCAACACAAAGCAAGATTCGTAGCATGAGGCTTCTCACGAAAGGAAGGCCTAGACTACGAAGAGACATTTGCAACCAGTAAGAGTTGAAACACATACATGATGAGATTGATGAAGATCTTAACCTTTGCTACAAGGTTGAAGATGCAAGTCTATACACTAGATGGTCACATAGAATATTAGTAGCATAGGAAGCTACTTGTCACTCCGGTACAAAATGTTTTTAGTGCATAGAGCACAGAAGACAGAGGGAGTATGATGCTTCGTTTCAGAGGGAGTGACTATAGAAGATCTAAGGTTCAACATGGCACAACAGGATGGGCAGATTACTGATGACTCTAGGCTTTACTGAGAGTAAATTGGATTCCAACCTTTGCTTCAAGGTTGAAGGCGGAAGACCAGTGATGCTCCTGTTATGTGTCGATGCACTATTTTCTAGGCATGGAGGTGTGGACAAGGGAAGTATGCAGTAGAGACCCTAAATAGGTTCAGGATGATGGACTGCATGACCACACCTATGGCATCGAACATAAAGCTATTAAGTGATGCTTTATTAGAGACGGTTGATGCTACGATGTATCGTCATATGATTGGGTCCTTGATGTACCTGAGACTAGATATTTTCTTTGCTGTGAACACATTGAGACATGTTCACCTGATGGTTGCAAAGCATGCAGGGGTACAGTTGATTATGGGCTCAAGTATGATGTGAATCAAAAGATTAACCTGGAAGGTTATGTTGATTCAAATTGGGTAGGCAGTGCCATCGACAGGAAGAGTACTTTAGGGTGTTGCTTCAGTATGGGATCAAGTGTGATCTCTTGGTTTAGCAGGAAGCAATCCTATGTGGCACTGAGTACAGCTGAAGCAGAGTATGTCACAGCTTGTTCAGCTAGTTGTGAGGCAGTATGGTTGTGGAAGCTACTGTTTGATATATTTTATCTCCAGTTGGATGCTACTTGTATACATTGTGACAACCAGAGTTGTGTGAAGTTGTCATAGAATCCAGTGTTTCATGACAAGTCGAAGCATATCGAGATCAAGTATCACTATATCAGGGATATGGTGCAGAGAGGAGCAGTGAAACTCCTGTATGTTGCGATGAAGGAACATATAGCTGATGTGTTGACGAAGCCATTAGCCAGAGTGAAGTTCGAGTACTTCAGAGAGAGACTTGGTGTTCTCTAGATCGAGGGTCTCTCCAAGAGAAAGTGATGAGACCCATAGCCATTCTGACATGGTGAGAGGATTGGTTCCTTCCATGGTCAGATGTAAGGGCTGAGCCATTCTGTCATGGTGAGAGGATTTGGTTCCTTCCATGTCAGATATGAGTGCTGACTACCATTCTGGGAATGGAGGCACCTGGTCAGTTACCAGGAACACTCAGTCAGGGACTGAGAGAGCCATTCTGATGAGCAGGTCAGATGTAAGGGCTGAACCATTCTGTTCATGGCTAAAGGATTTAGTTCCTTCCATGTCAGATGTGAGTGTTGGCCATTCTGTCGAGTAGGACAGATGTAAGGGCAATTGCCACTCTCCGGGAGAGTGGAGGCACCTGGGGGCTCAGTCAGGGATTGGGGGCCATTCTGACGAGGGTGTAGGATTCAGTTCCTACTAGGTCAGATGTGAGTGCACAAAATATTTTATCACTGTGGTAGGAAGGGTTCCAGCTTGGGTGAGAGTCATTCATCATTGTGGTAGGATGTGTTCCGGCCTGGGTGAATGTGTGGAAATATTTCATCACTGTGGTAGGAAGGGTTCCGGCCTGGGTGAGAGTCATTCATCGTTATGGGAGGATGTGTTCCGGCCTGGGTGAATGTGTGGAAATATTTCATCACTGTGGTAGGAAGGGTTCCGGCCTGGGTGAGAGTCATTCATCACTGTGGTAGGATGTGTTCCCACCTAGATGGATGTGCCATTCTGACGAGTAGGTCAGATATAAGTGCAGAGCCATTTCACAGATGTTAGTGATGTGATCTCCTATCATGCTGGTGAATGTGAGTGCTGGGCCTTTCTGATGTGATTGTAGTTTACTACATGATCATATGTGAGTGCTGGGCGTGCCTTTCTGACGAGCAGGTCAGATGTAAGTGCTGGGCGAAGACCTACCTGGTGGCTAGGCCTACAACCAGCATGAAAAAGGGCTGGCTCTGTAGAACTTCCTATGACGAGATAGTACACACATGATGATGACCAGAGATGATCCAGATCGAGCTATGATCCAGATCCAGTTATGATGACTCTGAGAGATCTAGATTGAGTGATGATCCAGATCCATTCCAGTGATGATGATCCAGATCGAGTGATGATCCAGATCCAGTGATGATGTTCTATGACGATCCAGATCGAGAGATGATCCAGATCCGAAGATGAAGATGACTTGAAGATGAATATGACTTGAAGACGAATATGACTTGAAGACGAAGATGATCCAATTGATACAGAGAAGAATACCAGCGCTGAAAATTGTGTCGAAAGAATACCTTCCTAGTTAAGAGGGAGTGTTGATGTATTTGTAACTTCGGAATGTATTCTTCTATGTATCTTATATATTGTAACCCGATGTTTATTCCGGGATGTTTCTATTATGTATTTGAGTCATTTTGTCATGCCCCAATGTTTCGATCGGGAGGATTAATAATGTAAACAAGTCTTGTCAAGTCATTGTGGAAGTCCCCACAGTTTCGGGGCACTAGGGTTATTATACACTAATTAAGGTGTAGGCTCTAGTAAGTAATTGTTAGTTGGGCCGACATGATTTAGTGCACTTAAAGTGAACGGAAGAATATAAATAGAGAGTGAGAGTCTCTCTATTTATCACTTGTGCTACACATCACTCTCTCACTCAAGTGAGGTGCATTAGTGAGGAAGGAAATACTGGGACTAGACAGAAGAAGAAGACTACTGCTGTTGGGAGTGCATCTTACTGTTTTGGGGTCTTACATCTTGTGGT